>CM062090.1:14018580-14270024 GCA_031163375.1 Conogethes punctiferalis | reverse complement strand
AAAAAATACCCTTTAAGATGTTTTATTTTAAAATGTGGCTTAAATCGGCAAGTTGTTTAGTTATATCTACTACAAGAAAGGTGGAAGTGAGGTAGGAAATACCGAATCTTACCTACTACATATAGTGCAAGTTTCGAAATGCAGGACTGTTATTTTTACAGTAGCTCGACAAAATGGCTACCCTACGCCTGATGGAAAGCGAATGAGAATCCCAAGTCGCTGTGACAACGGGCAAGTAAATGGTCAGTCTGGCCCAACCCTAACCCCCCCACGAGCTGCGAAAACCCTACTCACCGGCAGAAACACGACCCGGAGGTCATGTGGCTTCGTTATTCTATAGGGTAGAGGTCCTTCCCCGGACGGGCGCGGCGGCTTAATTAGAGCGAAGATTCGCTATGCTCTACCTTTCATTTTAATAAACGCGCGATAATTACCTACCCATTCTGAATAGCCCCACAGGTCTCTCAACTAAATAACTATGATGAAATTATTGCATCAGAAAGTACCAGTAGGTACATAGTTCTAACTGTAAACACGAAAGCATGACACGAGAAACGTGTCTCAAAATACATGGAAGTATTAAGTACTACGCTGTCCTTTAACAGTTGAACTGACGCGTGTCAATATAATTTGATTAATCTTTTTCCCGTACGGATCTTTCAATAAGTTTTATGACAAACATCATTTCATATGTAACGTTTTGGTGTCGCAACACGGACAAGTTCACGATTAATTAACCATCAACCTCTTAGTGTTAATTAATATTCATGAGAAAAGCGGTCATAGGGTTATTGTTAGGAGTGTATTTGTCATTTAGGCGTTTAAAGGCTTTAGATAAGTATTTGACGTTAAGTAATGGCGTATTTGGTAGTGGCTCTGGCCTTCTGAACCAAGGGTCATGGATTCGATTTCTACTGTGACTGCCTCGGTGTTTCGTTAGTAGTGACTCTTAGTTGAACCCTTCTGATGGGTTGATACCCATCTTAAACGGCTCTATGTCTCCCTTGGTAGTATCTGCTATTATAAACCAAGAGTCGTTGGTTAATTTGAGGTGTATATATATTGCCAAGTTACCAGTGGCGAAAGACCAGAAGTAACATGAAACTGCTCAAAAGTAACATTTTGGTACAAGAAGTAACATATAACTTTTTTGTATGATGGTACTGTTTTAGTGAAAATGGTTTTGAGTGTGACTTTCCTGTTGTCCCATCTTCACAATCTAAATCGAAGAGTGGCAAGAGTTAAGGAGAGTTCCTCCACACGAGCACAAGTTATCAGAGCAGATAATATTGTTCGTTCAGTTCGAAAAGAAACACGAAAGTAACATTTTGAGCCGCGTACACGAAAGTACCTATAGGATGTAAGGGCCGGCCTATCATCATTTCGCTCCCAGTCAACTTCACACCACAGACCGATGGACGGGCAAACGCGTCTCCGGAGCGAGAAGCTACGCCCTGCGATCGCCAACCCGCCTGCACAGTGTAGCGAAAAATCAAAATTACGGGTATATGCCTCCAGACGTTTGCCCTTCGTAGAGAGGCCTATTTCCAGCAGTGACGCAATAGGCTGATGATGATGATGAACATGGAAGTAACATAATAGAGTCGAAAAGTAACATGCTGACAACGCTGCTTGCCATTTACTACTAACGGATATTTCCTCAAACCGTCTGACAGCATCTTGTCACCCACGAGTCCACTGGTCAGGTGGTCAGTTGGCAACCGCCTGTGGCAACCGCCTACGCCAGTGGTCCGCGCAAACTAGTAGCAATAATTGTCATTATTCAAACGAATGTTAAAGACAACGATATGTCATTATTAACGTCCGAACTGACGTTGGAGAGTGATTGGTTAAAGTCTATGGGATATACATATATTCTTTGTTGCACACTAAACGGTAGACTTAAAACCAAGCATGAAAGATATTGTAAGTACAATTTAGGTGGAATATACATAGGGAAAGGTATAGTCAGCAGTGAATTGATACAGGCTGACAATGATGAGGATACCAATATTATTTTTATATATTGCTATATTGTGCCCCAAATGGGAGCTAAATTTGATTGTTCGGACTGTTATCAGTGATCACTTAAGAGAATATGTGATGGTGTTGCAGGCGTCCATAGGCTGTGGTAACCGCTCAACATCACCGGTGGGCTTGCCTTGTTTGCCACATTAGTGGTATAAAAAACTGGAAAAATAAATTGAATTATTACCCCGCAACCATCAATAACCTCGATGAAGTGGAATCAATAGTATAGAGAAGTAATGTAACGGACCATAGTCTGATTTAGTGGAACATCCTTCATTCTCAATTTCCGCTAAAGAGAATTCCCTATAACTCAGGTCTACCATACCTACCCAGAACCTTGGTGTATCATTATCATTATGCAACGTTCTCTGCTGAACAAATCCTGCCCCCATAAAACATTTACCTCAGTTCCACGCTGGGCAGGCGGGGTTGGTGACCGCAATAGGTGTTACTTGTACGCAGGTTAAGACAGCCTCGGGCCACGACAATTAATCCGCTACCGGATGAAAATAGTTTCAATCGTCGATATAAATATTAGATTACATTTATAATTCAAAGGCGAGACGGAACACTCTGCGGTCCAATTCGTAGGCATGTTTTGCGTCCTATTGTCATTTACTGGAGATATATATCTTTATAGTACGTTTGTATTAATCGCTTAACTGAATAGTTAGCCTTCGTCAAGCAACGATATTTAGGCACACTTCGTGTTTGTTTAATTGGAAATTGTATAAACCATTAAGCAGTGGTAACAAAACCAATTTCATACACAAACACAACAAATCACAATAAAATAGTCATTTAGAGTTGTCAAACAAACCAAGTGCCTACTTTATAGGTTAACGTCCTGTTTCATTTTGGCACTACTTCTTCAGGCCTTTTACAGTCGCATTTTTCACGATTAGGTATACCTACTTAAGCTTGCCATATTTATATCTACGAGTGTATTTATAAAAAATGTATAGAAAGTTCTACAGAACTAGTCGTGTGTTTTAATTTATAGCACTACATAATGGCTTCCCTACGCCTGATGGAAAGAGAAGCCCAAGTCGCTATGACAACGGGCAGTAACTGGTCAGTTACCTGTCAGTTGCCACAGCCATGGCCGGCCCAACCCGGTAATGGTTGGTCGGCACAGAAACACGACCGGACGGTGGTCATTTGGCAGCGGACGGAGGTCGTTTTTCAAGAGTAATTTCAAAAGTCTTCAAGCTCTCTTCAAAATATCTTTGTTCTGAACTTTGTTCAGTGTTCTTTGACCTTTTTTAACGCTTTACCCATTAAATTGGAGGTTGGAAAATGCTGGCGTTCTGTTGTTACTCCTACCACCAGTGGTAGCCAGCTACAATAACATTAATCATTGAGAGTCTTCTATGTCTGAATATTAATTGGACATTACATGACATGAGTTTTCTATGTATAATACACGTAATTATAAAATATCTTTGCTGTAAACAAGGACGAGGCCAATTTCTTTCTAATATTCTACAACAGATGCAAAAAACTAGATCGATTATGACCGGTTTAACAACTTTTCAGTTCCATGAATTGGTTTCCTCGGCAGGAGTCATTCGCAACACAATAAATTAATTGTTCTGACTAATGAATGACACGCATAGGTCTAAAATTAACTTGTTTGGAGGCTTACCTGATTGTTTGTACAGTTAAGGAATACTTGTGAATGAACATGTCTTTACTTGCATGGATTGATCACTCAAATTTGGAGATTTCTATTTCCATATGTTATTCTCACCTTATTCTACTGACTATCGTATTGTTTTGAAAAGGACGCTAATACCTAGTTAGATTTTAAATTTTAGCCACGTCCATACAGTTATGTATTCTGTTCAGAAACGATAACTAAGTATAATAATATATCAATCCTTCATTTGTCATGACGTTAATTTGAGAAATTAATTCTGGGCCGATACAAATTTACGAGTCAGCCAGTCAAGGTAAAAAAAAACCATCAAAATTAGCAAAAATGTTCCATCTGTTATTTTTATTAGGGAAGAATTGAAAAACAGGATAACATTCCAAACAAAGTAACGTTGAATCATTTATTTTCGAACTCGAAATAAACAAACCACAAGAATGAACGGTCCATAGTTCATACTGCAGATGTACTTATTTCTTGAAATTCTGATGCACTGTTTCGCGTGAATTCTTTACCTACCGCCAATTGAATTAACAAACAAATAAGTAGGATCGTTGAATGGATCCGCCGGTTTTGTACCTGATCATAAAAAAAGAACAACGATCACATGAAGATATGCCAACGTCGATCTTCATGAAATTAGTTCGTATATAGTTAATCCGATAAAGTGGAGTAACGATTTGCGCAGCAATGCCTGGCAAGTGGAGGATGCGAGAAGCTTAAGAAGTCGATCGATCAAACACACTAAACACATTATCCGTCCATCGAAAAATTGTTTTCGATTATCATCATCATCAGCCTATTACAGTCCACTGCTGGACATAGGCCTCTCCAGTTGGTCGCCACTTAGGACAAACGTCTGGAGGATATACCCATAATCGCCACGCTAGGCAGGCGGGTTGGCGATTGCAGGACATAGCTTCTCGCTCCGGTGACGCTGCTGCCCGTCATCGGTTTATGGTATTTGCTACGCCTTTAATTGTGATGGTTATACCGCCAACAGTCGGCTGCTAGCGCCTCGCATGTTATTCGGCAGGGATGCACCACGGGCAGGTGAGGTTGGCTTGGAGCGAAATGATGATAGGCCGCTCCCTTGCATCCCCTGTTTTCGATTGTGATATGTGTATATTTAAATCACGAGACGATAGGAAGCGTTTTCACAGTTCATTGCCAATAAAAATAACAAATAATTGCATCTCAGCACCGATCACGGCAAATTATAAACATTTTGTACAATGTTTTTGACATCGTGTAATTAAGTGTGTAAATGAGTCCGTTGAACTTATTTTCGAGTAAGTTTAAAAGTTAATCGTAATGTCAGTGGTCAAGAAGGGTTATTGCCTTTTCTGAAACTTCCTTTTCACACTATACTCGGTGGTTGAATATTATGTACTTTCATATGCCAAGTTCTACATTTGGGGAAGTATGAAAGTGGCACCAGTGACGGAGAAGTTTAAAGGGAACGTCTGTCGTGGTATGGCACGTAATGAGGAGAGATGAGAGACATGTGACCAAGACCGTGATGAAGATTGAATGTGAATGGGTGGGAGAGGCGAGGGCCCGCCCGAAGAAAAGATGGATGGGACTGTGTGATGATGATATGGCTGAGAAAGGATGGCGCTGAATGGGAACATGACGGCTGATAGGGATGAATGGAAGAAGAAAACATTATTGCGCCGGCCCCAGATAATGGGAACAGGGCAGGCAAATGATGATGATGATATGCCAAGTTCTTGATTAACACTTTAAGTAGGTACGTACGGTACATAAACGCCGATTCCAAACCATCAGATTTTAATCGTTATGGAGGCCGAAATTGGCATTATATGATATTTATGTAGCAATAAAGTACAAACACAAGAAAATATTGTTTTCTTTAATTTTTCTTTGGTTTACCTACATGTAAGTTGGTAGGTACCTAGGTAAGAATTTTTACGATAATTTTACGTAGATACGATGAGGCTACGACATTATATGAAGCGACGTCTATCTTTGCATAATAAATCACAGGATGTATTAAGATATTATCTTAATGCGGTTTTAAGAGAGGTAGAGCATAGCGAATCTTCGCTCGAATTGAGCTGTCCGTCCGGGGAAGGACCTCCACCCTATAAAATCCGCAGCCAAATGACCTTCGGGTCGTGTTTTCGCTGGTGAGTAGGGTGTCCGGAGCTCGTGGGGGGTTAGGGTTGGGCCGGCATGGCTGTGGCAACTGACAGATAACTGACCAGTTACTTGCCAGTTGTCACAGCGACTTGGGCCTCTCTTTCGCTTTCCATCAGGCGTAGGAAAGCCATTATGTCGAGCAACTATATAAAAAAGATCTGAAGAACGCTAAGGTACTAAATGCATACGGCATACCTCTGTACTTTCTCTAACGTGCCCATACGGGCACGTTAGGTATACACCTAGCACCATTTTGGTCATTTTATACGAAAAAAAAAACAATAATTTTAACAGCTGTAATGAGTATGACCACACACAGTACCGTTCCAGAATTTACCATGAAACAGCTCGTAAGAATCTTGGACTTTTCCAACATTGTAAGTAACTGCGTTTAAATGTAATGACATCTTTGTTAAAAACGCATACCCCGCAGCGAAATCTTCTCTCCGTGAACGTAATTTAACTCGTAAACAGAAATGCATTCGATAATGCAATGTTCAACCATTAAGAATTTATTACTCGAAGATTTAATTATCAACAATCCATAAGACATGTTTGTAGGTGCAGAGATTTCCATAATCAGCTTGTGAAATTGAGATATTTTTAAAAGAGTTGAAGTGAATTCTGATTCATCCAGGGAGAGAGCTCTAAATAAATGGCTACTTACTTATATATATTTTTTGATGCATGTATACCATTTAAGTAGGTACATGTTTTACTTTGCTGTACCAACTAGGAATCATTTTTGCTTGCATAACGAACTAAGAGCATAACGTTTCTTTAATTTATTTTCCTAGAAGCACCAAGAACAAATCCATAAAGGTACTACTTTTATGTACAGGTTTACTATTTCTAATTCAATAGTATACACAACATGACTGTTGTAAGTTATAAACATATACATTTAATGATATATGTATATAGATGATATGTAATTGAAAATATAAGCCATTAAATTGGCTACAGCTGTACCGACATTCCTCCAGATATTGGAACGAGACGCCGAATCCATTCACTCCACAATGAAGGCGCTTATGTAGTATCTACAGACTGAGCCAATTCCTAGAATTTATATGTAGCCTTTAAATTAAACTATACTCAATAGAAAAACTATTATTCGACAGTCACCAGTGACCTTTGTGGCACTTAGCGTGTTAAGCCTTTACCATGAAGGGATCATCATCAGCCTATTGCAGTCCACTGCTGACCATAGGCCTCTCCAGTTGTTCGCCACTTAGGACAAACGTCGGGAGGATATACCCATAATCGCCACTCTGAGCAGGCGCGTTGCCGATCGCAGGGCGTAGCTTCTCGCTCCCGTGACGCTGCTGCCCATCATCAGTCTGTAGTATTAAGCTACGCCTTCCATTGTGATGGTTATATAGCCACCAGTGGGTGCCAGCGCCTCGTTTGCTATTCGGCCTGATGCACCACGAGCAGGTGAGGTTAGCTTGGAGCGAAATGATGATAGGTCGCTCCCGTACATCCCATCCATACCACGGAGGGATGTTCTTTTGTTATTTTCCCTTATTCCTCTCTCACCCTTCCCAAATGGAAACACACAGGCTGTCACGCCTTATCATCGTTTCATGGTAGATATTATTCCTTCTCGGACTAAAAACTTGGGCAACTCTTACCTGTGCCGTACCGTTAAGTGGAACTCTTTGCTAGCACACGTGTTTCTACCTGAGTATAATATGCGATCCTATAAACGAAGCGTGAACAATCATCTTGCAGGCCAGCATGGTTGGTGCCTGACTGGAAACTGAGGTTTCCCGCACTTTTTCAGAGATAGTTGGGCTCTCTTTTAACTTTCCATTAGGTGAAAGGAAGCCACTATGCTGAGTACCTGGGTATGTACGTTAAAGACTACTTTAAGACTGCCCTTTGCTTGAGCTATAAGTGACTCTGAAGGATGAGAGCTTTCCAATCATACAGCTAACAGTTTGTTGATGACAACAAGACCGCCCTGACCGTTATCGTAGTCAGCTAGAAGAAGAAAGCCAGAGGACCTAGAGATTAAAAAAATCGAGTAGTAACCAAATATGAAGTTTTAATTCTTTCAGGAGGGAATGGGAGGAGGGTTAACCAAGGATCACGTAGTTTTTTTTTATAGTAGCTCGACATAATGGCTTCCCTACGCCTGATGGAAAGAGAAGCACAAGTCTCTGTGACAACTGGCAAGTAACTGGTCAGTTACCTGTCAGTTGCCACTACCATGGTGGCCTAACCCTAACCCCCCAAGAGCTCCGGAAACCCTACGCACCGGCAGAAACACAACTCGGAGGTCATTTGGCTGCGTTATTCTATATACGTAGGTAGTTATACAGTTTTTACTTAATCTTCATTTTTCCTTCGTTTTTTTGTCAACTTAATTCCAAATTCAGCCGCCTACCCTTACGAAATAAACTTTATTCCTATCTATATTTAAATTTCACTTTTTAAAGTGAGCGTCATTACTCTATACAAGACGTGTTAACCACTCTTTCGAGCGAAAAAAGATTCTTATCAACAGCTTTTTAAATTTATGTTCTCCTGATGACCAGTACTGCGTTGTTTGAGTAAATAAATTTGCAGTGCAAGAGACTTGTCGGGAAAAACTGTGTTTAACAACTGTTTATTGCAATAAATTTTAACGATAAAGCTAAGTGCATTTTTCTGAATACTTTATGGCCATTCAAATTAAATAATAACAAAATATTATAAATCAGTTGCTGATAAGCAAATCAAGAGAGTGGAAAAAGGCTATTTCACAAGAAAAAGGTCGAGGCATATTTCTGTTTGAATCGATTAATCTACATATTTATGCTTGAAAAAAGGTTTTTACCATTTCAACGCCAGTGTCGTTTTTTCTATCGCGTCTTTTATCTGGCGGCCAAATAATAAGTAAAAAAAATGAATTAAATTAAGCATTCATAAAACGAACGTTTGATTTTTTTATAATATAACATAATGCTAGCCCAATATAGTGGCCTCCATCGAATAATGGGAAGCGAAGGAGGAGCCCAAGTTGCTTCGGTGGCGGACAAGTGACCAAATAAATCACTTATTGGTTGCCACCACGGTTGCCACCGCTATGTTGCTCTATCGTTCCCGTCCGCAAAACCGGCCCGCAACCAGCCGCCCGTCTCCTCAAAACATCGTCCTTAGGGACCCTCCCAGCAACGCCAAAAGCCGAGGCCTGAGCCCCACTAGGGGGCGCCCTTAGCTGAGTTGCTTAGCACACCTAGGGGTGAGAGCCTTCCGCTCCCTGTCAGTCCCGTGATAATGACAAGGCCGCCCTCCATCATCGTAGTCATCTTAATCTTAACTAATATTATAAAGCTGAAGAGTTTGTTTGTTTGTTGGTTTGTTTGTTTGAACTAATCTCAGGAACTACTGGTCCGAATTGAAAAATTATTTTTGTGTTGAATAGACCATTTATCGAGGAAGGCTTTAGGCTATATAACATCACGCTGCAACTATTAGGAGCGAAGAAATAATGGAAAATGTAAAAAAAAAACGTGGAAAAAATAACTATTCCACGCGGACGAAGTCGCGAGCACAGCTAGTTTAGAATAAAACAAGTGCAAACAGCTTTATCGAAATATTCTGGCTATATACCTACCGGCTGATTCTGTAATGCGCCGAATTTACTTCATTAGTCTCTATAGTGCAGTCAATGAAGCGAAAAATACGGGCTAACCTCCGAATTTTTTTACTGTGATCCGATTTGCATGAAATTTTGGAATTAGGCTCATCTTACCATTAACTTCAAAAGTAAAAATGATTTGAACTCCGCCACCACCATGGGGGTGGTTGCCACCCCTTCTCGGGGGTCAATGGTTGTTTTTTCAAAATAACCTCGGATATCGATTGAAGATCTAATTTTAAGCAAAAAAGTTTCTATAAAGTTTCTCGAAAAATCTAATACTTTTCAAGTTATTGGCAATTGAAAATTCGCAAATTTTTCACGATTTTCATCAGTTTTTTTCAAATATCTCCAAAAATATACGTTTTATCGAAAATTTTATAAGGAACGAAACTGTATCAGGTAAAAAAATGAACAATTTGGTTTTTTACAAAGTATTGTAAGTGCAATATTAAGCTAGATATTAAAGATCAAAGCCGTTTTTTATTTTATCTGAAATTTCATCGATGTAGTCAATGCCATCTAGCAGCGAGCAAATGCATTTTATGCTTTCTAATCGAAAAGGATTTTGTAGTGCTTGAAATAAGCTTTAAAATGAGCTTTATCAAAAGTCTTTTGCACGTAAAATAAGTGAGCTATATTGCAAATAAGCGGAGCATCGAATGTTTTTTCTTTTCAATCAATGGGTTTAAATAAGTGCCATTTCCACCAAAACTAAAATTAATCATATTCCGCCTAGAATTAACTTTATTATGAAGAGTTTTATAGATTGTATTAGTTTGGCTGCTTTAGGACACATAGTTTTCAAAAAAGTCACGATTGAAAAAAAATCGAGAATTTCAAATTTTTAAAAATCCCACCCCTTTTTCATAATATCTCAAAAATGACGACAGATACGTATAAAAGTGTAGGGATAAAAAATTTAGGTATTTTTCTGACAAACAATTTGGTTTTTTTGTTTTTTCTATGAAATAAAAATTGACGGAGATATGATTGTTTAAAGAGCGCGTGGCAGCGCAATCACAGCCTCCCTTAATCGTGACTTTTTTGAAAACTATGTGTCCTAAAGCAGCCAAACTAATACAATCTATAAAACTCTTCATAATAAAGTTAATTCTAGGCGGAATATGATTAATTTTAGTTTTGGTGGAAATGGCACATATTTAAACCCATTGATTGAAAAGAAAAAACATTCGATGCTCCGCTTATTTGCAATATAGCTCACTTATTTTACGTGCAAAAGACTTTTGATAAAGCTCATTTTAAAGCTTATTTCAAGCACTACAAAATCCTTTTCGATTAGAAAGCATAAAATGCATTTGCTCGCTGCTAGATGGCATTGACTACATCGATGAAATTTCAGATAAAATAAAAAACGGCTTTGATCTTTAATATCTAGCTTAATATTGCACTTACAATACTTTGTAAAAAACCAAATTGTTCATTTTTTTACCTGATACAGTTTCGTTCCTTATAAAATTTTCGATAAAACGTATATTTTTGGAGATATTTGAAAAAAACTGATGAAAATCGTGAAAAATTTGCGAATTTTCAATTGCCAATAACTTGAAAAGTATTAGATTTTTCGAGAAACTTTATAGAAACTTTTTTGCTTAAAATTAGATCTTCAATCGATATCCGAGGTTATTTTGAAAAAACAACCATTGACCCCCGAGAAGGGGTGGCAACCACCCCCATGGTGGTGGCGGAGTTCAAATCATTTTCACTTTTGAAGTTAATGGTAAGATGAACCTAATCCCAAAATTGTATGCAATTCGGTTCACAGTAAAAAAATTCGGACCTATAATGCTTCATTGACTGCACTACTAGCCGAGTATACGGTGGTCGCTAGCCAGACGAGTATCTTACCAAAAGCTAAGAAGGTAAAATCTAAAGAAGTCTCTTAAATTGATGGTATTTTTTTCGTCACCGCACGTAAATCAAGATATTTCATTGAAAAGAATGGGGATGTTTCCAGGGTCAAAATCTATATATATAAAAGGAGAAACTGACTGACTGACTGACTGACTGACATATCAACGCACAGCCCAAACGGCTAAACGTAGGCACTTGAAATTTGGAAGGGACGTAGCTTAGGTACCGTAGGGGTGCACTAAGAAAGGAATTCCCGAAATTCCCACGGGAACGGGAATTAGCGGGAAAATCCTTTTGTATGAAAAATCTAAACCGCTTAAGTTAGACGCTTGAAATTTGGCATGCAGGTACCTTAGTAAATATAAAGTTTAGTTATGGCTGTATTTTGAGAAATTCCCACGGGAACGGGAGTTAGCGGGAAAAAACTTTTGTATGTATAAATTTAAACACGCGGACGAAGTCGCGGGCAAAAGCTAGTAATTATATATAGTCCATATTTAAGATTATAAAAATATATCGGACACGTATTTTTCCTTTTTTCATTTAAACAAAAAATAACAAAGATACAAGGCAACAAAATTTAGGAGTGAGGGTCGTTGACGTTACTTAGTGGCGCAAGAACTTCCACTCTGTGACGTCACGCGTAATTTTAACGGGCTTTAACTTTTTAATTTTTGGTCTAATTTACAAATGAAAAAATACGTGTCTTTTATTTTTGAACAATCTAAACGACGGACTAATTACATTTTTTACGGAAACAGGCCTATTCCTGTACACACTGCTAGAGGCCTATAAAATATTAGTGAGCACCAAAATATTAGATCTTGAACTTTATTAAAACAAGTCAAACGATCCGAATGGCTTCAGAGCATGGTCTGGTTTACATTGAACCATCTTCGAATTTCTCATTCAAGGTTACTGGGTTACCAAATGCATCAGACTTGTTATACATTAAACTATAACTATGCCGGTTTATTTGTTTCTAGTATAAGAGCTAAGAAACAGAAATAATTTTTACATGTATTACGTTTCTGTACCTACATCTCTCAACAACCATAAGGTTTCACCACATAGGTGCACCTGCAATTATAATAGTAAAAATTGAGATTTACTTTATTGATTCACGTAAACTTATTACTCAATATAAAATATCAATAAAGCTCAGATATTTTGCTATGCTAAGTTAGTTTCTAAAATCTAGTTAGTAAGTTAGTTTCTAGTTATTTTATATGATCTTTGAAATGATCCAAAGTCAGGCCACAGAGTACACAGCGTCATCTAGGTAGGTCCAAAAAAGATTTGATAAAAGACTTTTTTTCGTATATAAAAACACTAGTAACCAATACAAACAATGTTGTCATGCCACAAATGTTTCAACTGCACGGGGTCGAATCCGCGATCCACAGTGGTGGCTGGCTAGTGTTCAAACTGGTTGTCATAATAAATGGAAAAAGGTACGATTATGCTCTTAGCATCGTATATCGAGAAAACCTCTTTTTAACATTGACTCGGCATAGTGGCTTCCTCTCGCCTGATGGAAAGATGAAAAGGGAGCGCAAATCGCTCTGGCCGCGAGCGAGATACCACAGTTTCCAGTCAGTTACCACAGCCATGCCGGCCCACAAGATGCTTCTTCACGCTTCGTTTAAAGGATCCCATTCTATAAGAGGGCGGAAACACATGAGCTAGCAGATAATTCCATTTTTTCTTACTACGCACTCAGTCCCCGAGTCTACACAAGTGATTGTGTAACGCCGAACATCTCGCCGAAAGGTCAGAGCGGTACCGCTCGAGACACATTCTGCTAAACAGCCGTGAACTTTCCTCAATTCCAGCGATTTCCGATTCACTTGTAAATGTACCGAGCGCGACAAACAACGTGAAAAGGTCGATCATGTCGTCTCGAAGTTCCTATAACTTATAGCTATGGTCAATGGAATTTACTGCCAAGTAAGGGGATCTAATTCAAATGGCTATTTTGTCTAAGATGGCCATTCAGGCTAAATTCCCACTGAAAGGGACGTAAGGGAGCGACCTATCTTTACGCTCCAAGCCACACTAATCTGCCCGTGGTGCGTCCTGCCGATTAACAAACGAGGTTCTGGCAACCGATTGGTAGCGGTAACCATCACGATTGAAGGCGTAGCTTAATACCACAGGCCGATGATGAGCAGGAGTGTCACCAGAGCGGGATGTTACGCCCTGCGGTCGCCAATCTGCCTGCCGAGGGTGGTGATTATAGCTCTGGCTGTATAGCGACTATCTCGACCAGTGCCTCGGTAGCGATCAGATCTACGAAGGCACTATATGGGTATTTCGTTGAGTGTACGTTAGTCTTGGTGGGCAAACCCTGAGAAGCTGGTAATCTTATTACGACACCCACGGAAAAAGGTATATTATAAGTAGGGGAGAGCAGGTAGGCTTCGTACATTAGGAGCATTCGTACGGTGGTCATATCTACACTATCCTATACATTAGCGAGCCCGTATTTGTGTGCATGAGTCCCGCTCATGTGCCCACGTCGCCCACGGAACGGGGCGACACTGCGACCACAGGCGTCGGTGGGACTGGTCGAAACGTGTTTTCGAGCTCCGTAAGTAATTTTTGTATTCTCGTTTGATGACGCGTAGCTGACAGATTTTTATCAAATCACAAGAGTTAATTGTCATAGTTTCTGCAGTGTTAACTTAGTTTGACATGGAAACAATACTTTTGTGGCTAACTGTAATAGATAATTTTATTTTCAAATGTGTTATTGTTTTTTTAGATCGGGGATGATTCGTACAGGCACGAGTGGGGTAGATTCGTACTGTAAGAATGCTCCCCATTCCCTTTCCATCTTCACGATATTTAACAATAATGTTATTGTTGTTACACAACAAAGCCAAGTATATACGTAAAAAAAGGTACACGATCAGGAGATTTTTTGTAGCGACGATTTTGTATCCATTCCTGATGAAATAACTCAACATAATCCACCGTCAACATCGAATTTTATTCAAGCTTCTACTTCAGCTCTCCAGCTGTCAGAAGCCGCCCAAGGTACCCGAGAAGATCAGGAATCCAATTTGCCAGAAAAGGAACTTACCGAAAAAGCACCGGAAATGTTAAATAAATAAGTGGGATGTAATTCCTCAACTGTTTAATAAAAATGACAGTAAAAAATACTGTTGTTATGGTTGAAACAGTGCAGGTAGATTCTGTATTTATTATTATTTTTGATTTTGCGCCAATAAATGGTATATACCATTATAAAAATGGCATTTTATTTGACAGTACGAAGCCTCCACACCATGTACGAATGTAACCCACACTATGTACGAATCTACCCCACCTGTGGGGAAGGTTCGTACAATTTCCACTTTTTAGAAAAGTGGCCGTAGCCGCTCCGTTATGTTTTGTATCGATACAATTCGCTACTATAGTAAAAGCCAGATAAGTAGGGTATACGTCAGCATTAAAGTTATTTTTAAATAATTAATAGTTTTTCATACAAACGGTTGAGAATAAAAAGTGTACGAATGCTACCTGCTTTCCCCTAATAACAGTAAATTACGTTCTTTATCCGTCACCGCAGATCCGTTGGGTAGTTTTAAAGATCTATGCATACAAAGGGACAGAAAAGATAAGCTACTTTGTTTTACACTATGTACTATGTAGGTACACAGTACAGATAAAAGACAAACATCATCATCAGCCCATCGCAGTCCACTGTTGGACATAGGCGTCTCCATTTGTTCGCCACTTTGGGCAAACATCAGCACCCAGTGCTTTACTCATAACCGCCACGCTGAGCAGGCGAGTTGGCGATCGCAGGATACAAAACTATAGGTACAATATGTTATAAGATTGATCTTACGATAAGATTCTATATCTATTAGGCATCGTACAACAAAAACACGCTACCTAAATATACGAGCGTGTTTGTATGAGGAACTATGCGGACAATCGATGTGAATTGACAAGTCTACTGGCTAACAGTCGGTCGTGACTGGCCGACATTCGCGTACAACTTAGGTAGAACTTAATTTGTAAGTTATACTAAGTTAATATGAAAGAAGAAAAATGATAATTAATAGGACTTGATGGATATGAAAGAATAAGACGGGATATTAAATTGTTCGATAAGTTAATTGGCTCATATATGATTTTATTGCTTACTAGCTGTGCCGGCGCACGCGTGGAAATCGGGTTTCAAAAATAACGGACTTCCCTAAAATGGTACCTAAATTTTAAGTTAGACTTCTAGCAATACATTGGTGAAAACCGTATTTTATTCCATGCAGTAGTTTTCGCGTGATGCGCGATCAAACATACAGATAAAAATTTCTCCCGTTTTCCCAACACTTCCCATCACTGCTCTGGTCCTATTGATTGTACCTAGCGTGAAAAAAAGTATACTATAACCTACTCAGGAGTATGAAGAATAATTGTATAACGAACATACAGACAGACAGATAGACAAACAGACAGACAGACAAAAATTTTACTGATTGCAGTTTTGGCATCAGTATCGATCACTAATTGATGATCAAACGAACTTCTTGAAGTGAAGTTCGATCGATATTATATGAGTTGTATCATTCGAAGATATAATATTAACAACGTAGTCCTTTTATCCTACAAGGCATAATCGCACGCTTTTTAGAGAGAATCGATTCTAAATCGATTGAGCTCTCATCTTTTTTTTTTTTTTTTTTGTACTACCCAATGCTACTACTACTGTCGAGCCGTCATTTCTTTAGAGTAATTTGGAGTTAGCATTTACATTTTCTATACATAGTTATAGGGTTAGGGTGGGTGGGTGTATTTATATCTTCGAATGATACAACTCATATAATATCGATCGAACTTCACTTCAAGAAGTTCGTTTGATCATCAATTATATTTCGTTGTATCATTCTTCGATATAATATTAACAACGTAGATGTTTAGAGATGGTAACTATCTAGGTGTATGTTTTAACATAAACACTAGTTTTATAGAAAATGTATATACCTATTATGAACATAATAACATTATTTGTAAATTATTAATACATGTTATTGTGATTACACAATGAACACAAAAAAGTCTTTCGTCTCAACTTATTTTAACTTATTTATGATAATAATATCTTATTAATATTATAATACATAATTATAATATGAATCACGCTAAGCATAGCCTACTATTAATCCTCTATAGGCAAGGAACATACAGCCCGAGCAAATGCACCCTCATCATTGAGAGGCCGATTATAAAATCGACTAAATGTTGAAGATGAATTAGACCAACCCGCTGTCTTTCTTATGGTGCTTATATCAATTCCAGCAGACTTAGCAGCCGACGTGGAAGCATGTCTTGTGCTATGAGCACCAGATACATCTAAATCGACCCCGCTTTCTGACAAAACCTGCCGAATCCATCTACTGATGGTTTGAGGAGAAGCACTGGAATGTGGTTTTCTAAACGTGATTAATAATTATCGTTTCTATTTTCCGTTCTGATGTCAGATGTAACAAATAAATAATCCTCTATGGTCGTAGCTGGGCATATTTTTATGTTATCAGTAAAAATATGGTAAATGTAAAACCGGTTGATCGCGACCTGCTGCTGATGTCTTAATAATATCTGAAACCAAAATCTTCAAACCTAAGTGGGACCGAGTAATGTGTGAAATTTTAATTAACGATAGAGTTTGTACACAAAGCCAGTAAAATAGTCAATTTTTTGGAAATTTTCTCTAGTGTTAACGTTCTATTTGGATACCAAGTAGCTACATGACTTAGTACTACCTGCGGGTCCCGCGTATTTGAATATTTTGGACGGGAAGGCCTTTGCCTATACATCCCCCTTAGCGAACGCTTAATTCGATCCTCTGATCCGAAATTATTTCCTAGAAGCAATGAGAGTACCGACCTATGGCTATTAATGGAACCGTAAGATGCCCCATTATGGAATATTTCAACTAAGAATGACATCATAAAAGTACTAGGAGTGTCAAAAAAGTTTAAGTTATTGTCAATACAAAACTTCCACCATAATTTATATGTTACTTCGTATTGTTTCAATGTGCTCTTAGAAACGGATGCCAATGTAAGTTCTAAAGCTACAGTCGGAGTATTTTGTCTCGGAAGGCTGTCCTGAGAGCGTTGCGACCCCCAGGATAAGCTGACGGTTCAGTGGGTGTTGCAACCTGTAACGAGAACGTAAAAGGTCCCTTCCACGAAATATATCTACCGGAGACATTTGGCTTTAGTGCGAGAAGCAAACAAATCTATGTCGGGTTCACCCAAATTTTTTACTAGGTATCTTTTGGAAAACCCAATCCGATAGTTCACATCAATGTTAGTTCTTCTGGATTCAATGTCTGCTTCGACATTATCGCGAGTATTAATATAATAATATGATGCAAAAAGAAGGATATCTCGGCTTTCGCACCATTGCCAAATTTCTCTCATCAGGTCATTAAGGTGAGGATGTTGAATTCCTCCAAACCGATTTATGTAATTTATAGCAGTTGTATTATCAAATCGAAGCAATATTGTGCAGCTAGTTAAATGTTTTGCAAAACATTTCAACCCCATGAAAACCGCCACTAACTATAAGTAATTAATGTGACGTAAAAGTTCTCGTCTTTCCAACCCCCGTTGACACGATCGCCGTTGCAAACCGCTCCCCAGCCAGTTCTCGACCCGTCAGTATATATTTCTAATGCAAAATCATTGTTTGGTTGCATACAATTATTTGAATATTATATTGCATTCCCCCAGCAACGGAGATCCGGTAAGATAGAAATATCGGATTTTATTTTTACCCCATAATTATGATATGTCTGAACGGCTAAGAATTTAAGGCGTTCTAATTTTTTGGTATATAACACCTATTAGTTGAGAAAACTCTCTTATAGTGAAATTGGACAAGAAAAGGAACTTTTCTGTCAGAATTAAAAATCTTGCTTCGTTTATCTAATGGCAAGCTTAAGGTCATATCGACAGTATTATACATAAAGCCTAGAAATTTACACGATTGTTGTGGTAACAGCACACTTTTCTCAAAGTTAATAATGAACCCCCGGCAATTGAGTAACTTAAGTGTTACTTCTACGTTATGGTAACATTCAGAAAACGCAAACGCAACCTATGCATGAAATATCATTAAGACATATTACGGACTTATGTCCTTGGCTGCGTAAATAGTTCATAATTTCTTTCATTATCTTAGAAAAAATTCTAGGTGCGACAGATAGACCGTATGGCATGGCGCTAAACTCATACAGTTGATTAAACTCAAATCGCAAGTACTTGCGATGTAGTTGGGTAATGGGAACTAGGAAATAGGCCTCCTGTAAGTCAATAGTGGCTAAAAACCTCCTTTGGATATGAGCTTAGCGGCAGTCCTATGGTCCTCCATCTTAAAATGTTTTTTAGAGATGAACTTGTTAAGGTGTTTCAAATTTAGAATAAACCTTTTACCCTATTATGTTTCGGCGCCAGGAATATATTCGAAATATACTCGTCTTCTAAATGCTCACATTCAGATACAGCCCCAAAGTTAAGTAGTTGCTGTATTGCCGAAGACATAGCCACCTCCTCCTCGGGAGAAAGATTATTACATGGAATAAATGATTGTCTAGGTTTATGTGAAAAAGGGATATAAACTCCCTCTGAAATCCATCTAAGGATTGTAAAATTGTTAGTAATTTTACACCAACAATCATAAAATGCTGGATTCTTCCAGCGTGTACCTCTATGGGTGTTGATTGGTGACACGTTGCTTGTGAGGAGCTGCCGTCTTCGACTGCGGTGCTGAGGTGGTCCTGCGGCTGACTGGTGCCGAGGTGGTCCTGCGGCTGACTGGTGCCGAGGTGGTCCTGCGGTTGACTGGTGACCCCCCCCCCCCCCCCCCCCGTTCATGGGTGGTGGGTAACGGGGAGGGCCCATCCAGTTTCCCTGTGGTCTTTGACGACTGGTGGAGGGTTGAGAGTGTGGGATTGACGATATTGTTGACTTAATATTCGAATATTTCTTAATCTGTAAGCTCTGCTTTTCAATAGCCCTGGAAGCTTTTATTTTATCGGAAAGCTTTAATGAGACTAGGTGTAATAAACTTCTTTCTAGCCTCTGTTTCAACGAAATGTAAATCGCATAAGAGCCGACAACTATCGCTCAAATGCTTTACGGCCTGAAGCCGATCAGAGTCAGCGTCCAAGTGCAGATCTAGGCCCCTATTAAGTGCTGTGATGCCAGCACCTAGTTGCTGCTGAACGCTCTCGACCCTCTCGACTCGAGTGGGGTCGGATACGGCAGCCAAAATTTCAGGGTTTAACTTTGGAGCTTGAAGGAGCGCGCAGTTCTCGGGCACCGAGTTCTGCTTTAAAAGCTTGTTCTTAGCGTCTTTATCCATACCCTTACGAGGAATGGGAAGCCATATCTGTGCTAAGCTATCGTGAATTTTTGGGCCCACCTTAGGAGTTTCTTCGATAACCTCACCCAACGCGGTGAGTACATCAGCGTCCAGCTCTGGCGCTGCCGCTGCTTCTTGGCGCTTGGCGCGCATTCGTCCAAAACAGGCTGGGACTGAGTATCCTTCTCGGGATCTTCCTCAATAAGTTGGCATCGCTCATTATCTTGAAAAAATAATGAGCTAATTAGGAATAGTGCGAAAACGCACATAAAAATTTGCTCACGTGAAGGCACACGGCCCACCTCCGAGCAATGCATTAGTAGCGACTATGCATATAAAGTTTATTTTACCATCGTGTTAACCCACGGTTAACCTCCTGGCATCAAAAAGCAACGTTGTGTTGACCCACGGACAACCTCTACGTACTACATACTCGTATGTAAAAAGATTTATTTAAAGTTATATAGTAGGTACTTAATATTTGCACGCTTGATCGCATGGGCAAATTTTAGTGAGACTCGTACTATTTTAATACACCACATTGTTACACCTAAAATTATGCAAATAAATTTTTGATTATGATTATGATTATTAAGCTTTAGCACTGATAAAACGCACATAAAAATTTGCTCACGTGAAGGCACACGGCCAACCTCCGAGCAATGCATTAGTAGCGACTATGCATATAAAGTTTATTTTACCATCGTGTTAACACACGGTTAACCTCCTGGCATCAAAAAGCAACGTTGTGTTGACCCACGGACAACCTCTACGTGCTACATACTCGTATGTAAAAAGATTTATTTAAAGCTTTAGCACTGATAAAACGCACATAAAAATTTGCTCACGTGAAGGCACACGGCCCACCTCCGAGCAATGCATTAGTAGCGACTATGCATATAAAGTTTATTTTACCATCGTGTTAACACACGGTTAACCTCCTGGCATCAAAAAGCAACGTTGTGTTGACCCACGGACAACCTCTACGTGCTACATACTCGTATGTAAAAAGATTTATGTAAAGCTTTTAGCACTGATAAAACACATATCCGTATACTTTCTTTTCGGCATTATTTAAATGCCGCTTTACGAACGGTTACGATTTTTAAATCTATGAAACGTTCGGAGCGCGCGTACTCTGCCTCGCACGAAAAAAGAATGACGGCTCGACAGTAGTAGTAGCATTGGGTAGTACAAAAAAAAAAAAAAAAAAGATGAGAGCTCAATCGATTTAGAATCGATTCTCTCTAAAAAGCGTGCGATTATGCCTTGTAGGATAAAAGGACTACGTTGTTAATATTATATCGAAGAATGATACAACGAAATATAATCATCCCCTGATAGTTATATTGAAAAAATATTTCATGTACAGAATTGATCTCTCTACAGATTTATTATAAGTATAGAAGAAGATAGATTGCTAAAGTAGACTTAAGACTTTTATTAACGGGGCTCATAAACAGTATTTAGTAAACAGTATGTAGGTACTTTACATTTGTTCTACATTATGTACTTATTCATTAAATTACAAAGATGTGAACAACCTAATCGATAACCCATACCTAATTGATAAAAAATATATTATTATAGCTTCTTAAAAGGAAAAGTTATGTCGGTTTTATAAACGTGGTTTGAAAAGAGCTCTTCCTTAAGGTAGGCAGCGGCTACGGATAATTCCCATCTGTGGCAGCAGCGGTATAGCAATGTTAATGTTTAACATCAGACAGGCCGCTTCCTCGTCAGCCACCATCATCATCATCCTAGCCTTTTTCCCAATTGTCTCAGGGTCGGCTTCCCAAACTGAAAGATTTGGCGAGGGCTAAGCTTTTACACAGAGCGACTGCCATCAGACCTCCGCAACACTTAGGGTAAGCTATACCCATTCCCAGTTAGGAGTTATCATCATCTCTGATATGATGTGACGACTGCTATCTGATTTGGTAAAGATAGCACCCGGGACCAACAGCTTAACGTGCCTTCCGAAGCACGAAGGAAATCGTTGTCAAATTTTGGTCACCCATCATCGGATTGACCGCGCCAATGGTTGCACAACGTTGCGATCATTATTAAGCGTACAAGACCGCGGCGCCACCGAGCTCCCCGGAGGCTCCGCCTCGTCAGCTACCAACAGCATTAAAATGTAAAAAAAAACAGACCTGCGGCTGAAATCATATGATAATAATAATATGATGATAAATCACAAAATGTTGACTTACTAACAAAAAGATGAGCTTACTTTTGGATATTAATCCAGTGTGCTTACCTTAAGCGTGTGAATGTTTGAAAACATTTTATTATTACCACTACGACTTTAATAGCCAATCAGTTTAACAGCTCATCCATAGTAATATTTGGACTGCAACCAGCTTTTATGTTTAACGTTCATAGCTTTTAGCATTTGCGTCTCCGAAGATGGCGTGTAATTTGTATACTTGACATTTAATAGGTGCCTATCATGAGTTAATCTAATAGCTACTATATTAGTAGTAATACGCTCGACAAATCATAATTTGAATTATTGCGTTTGACTAAAGTTGGTAAGCGCTTTTACAAAATGGTTGAGTTTTTTTTATTTTTATAGTAGCTCGACATAATGGCTTCCCTACGCCTGATGGAAAGCGAAAGAGAAGCCCAAGTCGCTGTGACAACTGGCAAGTAACTGGTCAGTTACCTGTTAGTTGCCACTGACATGCCGGCCCAACCCTAACCTCCCACGAGCTCCGGAAACCTACTCACCGGCAGAAACACGACCCGGAGATCATTTTGGCTGCAGTACTGTATAGGGTGGAGGTCCTTCCCCGGATGTGCTGCTCAATTTGAGCTAAGTTTCGCTATGCCCTACCTCTCTTTGTCAACACTTCAAGCAACAATCTGCTCAAAATTTTACACTTTTGTGCGTAACTTTACTCTTAGTCGCGTTAAATTGCAAGGGGTCATTTACTATCGTTATGAATTAATTAGAAAGGCAATTAAATTGTATTTGGTATTTCTTTGTCGGAATCGTGATAATTTTTTTATTTGGCAGCCGGCGCCAGACAATGGCAGACAAGTGTCTGGGTATTTTATGCAATTATTTTGTTTTTATGATCGCATTATTTTGTAGAAGATAATACGTCTGCGACATGACTTGTCATTCAGTCTATCATTCTTCAGGATTCTTTAGAGGGTAGTGGAACAGGAAGCATGATCAATCTTTTTTTTGTTTTCTGTTAATCATTATAGTGTTTTAGTATATAAAGTTGTTGTTATTTGTGCTCGAAAGTTCAGTGAAGTGTATGAAGCATCGAATGTCGGGCGACTTGCGTGAACCGCTAGCTGATAACGGCTTGACGCCTGCTTAAAGAAAAAATAGTCACAATACAACACTATACACCGGGGTTGAATTGACTTTGTCAAAGAAAACACTAAACATCGGAGTTAATTTTTTTTTAGTGGCTCGACATAATGGCTTCCCTACGCCTGATGGAAAGCGAAAGAGAAGCCCAAGTCGCTGTGACAACGGGTAATTGACTTTGTTAAAGAAAACTTTGTAAATTTATCAGTTTACTTTAGCAGAAATGAACATTTTAGAAGTGATTGGTTTCGGGATCATTCGATGTAGACTGCTACTTCTGGGATTAGGAGGTATCTAAATATATATAATTCTAAGGTGACTAACTGACTGACATACTGATCTATCAACGCACAGCCCAAACCACTGGACGGATCGGGCTTAAATTTGACATGCAATTCTACCTCCAAGGGAATAAAATAGGGGATGAAACTCTATTCCATGCGGACGAAGTCGCGGGCACACCTTGTTGGTAATAAATCGTGAACTTGGGGTATTACGGTGCTCAACAGAAGATGATGTGGGCTAAATGACAGAAAATCCTAGTTTGTTTATATCTTCACGCTTTAATGATGCTTACTCATTAATGAGTAGGTAGTACGTGTGTAGGATGAATTGATATAGTTATTATGCGACAACAATGTCCGAGTATGGAGTATCGTGTCGTTAATTAGAGTGAAGATCTTCTTGAGACTTTATATGGTAGCTATGCATTGTAGCGATAAATTGCTTCAGCTCTATAAGTAAACTCGGTGAAACGTGTTTAAAGTGGTTAGCTTATAGTGCAAATAGCTGAACCAGTCCAGAAAAAAGCGCCCTTTGATATGGGGCGCAGAATACTGAGGTAGGTATGCCTTCTTGTGGTAGGAGGCAACTAAGAGGTCTTGGCGCGCTTGGGGGGGCTTGCATTCCCGTTAGAGGTCCCGAGGAAGTCGACGACATGTATCTTCAGGCACTGTGGTAAGTGGCGTCGTGCACCGCAAAGCGCCGTATGCGCATCACACTGTCCTCCCTAAGTGGGGGGTTGCGTCGATTCCCTCTGGGCATCCCGACCTCCTTTAGATAAAATACTACTGATGTATATCAGTCTTTTGGGGAGAGGAAATTTCCTTGCCTTTGGTTCAGCGACTATGAGGAAGACGACGCCAAGTGACTTCGGGCATAATGTGGCCCGTAGTACCCCGTGGCATGCTGTGGCATCAATCAGTTTTGCTCCGCGAAGATCGATGTTGGTTGTGTCATTAAGGTTGACTGGAATTTAGGATTAACAATAATTCTAGCTGATAATGAAGAGAGACAAATAGAAACTGTTAATTTGACGAAGAGGAACTCTTTTCCAACACATTTATAATGTCTTCCTCAAATCTTGAGAATACCTAGTCTATTCTATTTTATCCACGTAAGCTTATTATCTGCTTGCATCGCGTGGGCCTCACATACATCATAAGCTTTGTCCACTATGTGGTCATTCCATGCCTAAAAAACTCATACTTAAATAGTTATCACAATAAGTATATCAAACAAGTAGTCGTATTGTCATAAAATTCGCCAGTAGGCAGTTGAGTCAGTGAAACAGGGAACTGGATCGCGACCGCCACGCCCAAACAGCTGTTGGCGCGAGCGAACATGCGCACGCGTCGATTTAATAACAACTAATGGGTCTGTGCCTCTCAAACTTCTTTTGTTAATCAAACTCTACTGGAAAACATTATTTTTAAGGACTACCGCTGATATCCGAGGCTTTGTCATCGGTCCCGAACAAACGAGAGAGTGGAATCCCAAGTTTTTTTAGACCAATTCATCATCCATCCCAGCAGCGTCACCGGAGCGAGAAGCTACGCCCTGCGATCGCCAACCCGCCTGCCCAGCGTGGCGATTATGGGTATATCCTCCAGATGTTGGCCCTAAGTGGCGAACAACTGGAGAGGCCTATGTCCAGCAGTGGACTGCAATAGGCTGATGATGATGAGCCACTCGCTCCTGTGACGCAGCTGCCCGTCATCGGCCCGTGGTATTTAGATACGCCTTCCAAATCATCAAGCCTTTAATTAATTGTGATGGTTATACCGCCACTCCATAGAGTATCGTGTCGTTAATTAGAGTGAAGATCTTCTTGAAACTTTATATGGTAGCTATGCATTGTAGCGATACATTGCTTCTCCTCTATAAGTAAACTCGGTGAAACGTGTTGAAAGTGGTTAGCTTATAGTGCAAATAGCCCGCGGCAGTCCTAGTTTTTTCCGGGTCCCGTGACACCATTCCCATAGGTGCTTGACGGAGGGGCCGGGGTTTTTAGTGGGTATTGCCTGTCTAGTCTAGTCGGTCGTCAACGCCTCGTTTGCTATTCGGCAGGATGCACCACGGGCAGGTGAGGTTGGCTTGGAGCGATAAGATGATAGGCCGCTCCCTTACATCCCCTTCCAAATAAAAGAGTTTAATTAATTTTATTTATATGTTTAGGAACCACTGAACTCAACAAAGTCCATGCAAAAACATTCTCGATTTCGAATGCGCGTAGCGTTTGTAAGATAATTATATTTATTTATACCAAGAATGTAAGATAAACAGTAATTGACGATTTAAATTATTGTGAAGTATGAAGTAAATAGGATACAGAGTACTCTAAGAATAGTGGAGAGGTCATAGAGGTTCTTGTCTCATCCATTCAAAGCATAAGAGATTTTTTTTTATAGTAGCTCGATATAGTGGCTTCACTAAGCCTGATGGAAAGCGAAAGAGAAGCCCATGTGCTGTGATAACGGACAAGTAACTAGTCAGTTACCTGTCAGTTGCCACCGCCATGCCGGCCCAACCTAACCCCCCACGAGCTCCGGAAACCCTACTCACCGGCAGAAACACGGTTGTTTTTCTCCGTGCAATTCCCACTTTCCTGGACTCTCCTACTGTCACCTTCGACTCTCTGTACCCCTTAACTACGGCTCCCCAATGATAATTGTCTTTTGGGAGAAGCGTGGCGTCCTTAGTCACCACACTTAGCAAGCGATTTTATAGTACCCAAGTAGGTAAATGATGCTGCTCGTTTCCTGATATTTCCTTACTCGTCTTCTACGACACCCACGGGATGAGATAAGGTGGTTCTATTCTAAATCAAAACCCCTGGAAACGGACAATATTTTATAACAGTGACATTATATCGTAATATGTACCTAACTAAGTACTTTGAAATATAATCCAATCGTACATAAGTCACATACTTAAAAAAACTTTGATAAACGCTCTACAAAAATACCCAAACACAAACCAATGCAAGCCGTTTCCGTTTTAATTAAATAAATAATGCCATTAATCAAGTCTCTCACAATTAAGTTTTTAATGGCATCTATTATCGGCGTTGTAATTAGAGCTTTCGGCTTTCGGCCAACAATGGCGGTCGGCCTCGGCGGGGCAGGAAGCCGGAGAAATGATCGATCAGACAAACGCGACCTCGCACCATTTCCGTCGACAAATGATGTTGACGAAATGTCGCATGTCTTAGTCACTATCGTCGTAATAGAAGAGTACTTCCGTGGGTCCGTAGGTAGCAGAGTTAGAGGTCCAATATCGGACCACCGTAGCCAGACGTAACGTAGCAATAGAGATGTTTTGGGGGTCAAAATAATTACATTATAAAATATTAGCACGGAACCCTAATTATAAATATAATATAGCCTATGTTCACCGGGGATAGTGTAGCTTTCCGACAGTGCAAGAATTATTTAAATAGGTCCAGTAGTTTCGGAGCCTATTCCTGTCAAACACACAAACAATCAAATCTTTCCTCTTTAAAATATTAGTATAATATAGATTTAGTCCGTATTTTAGATCATAAAAATGTATTGGACACGTATTTTTCATTTTTACAAAAAATAGCAAAATACAAGATATCAAAAGTTAGGAGTGGTCCGGGAGTCTTTTGACGTCACTCAGTCCCGTAAAAATGCACCGCGTGACGTCACGCGTAATTTCAACGGGCTATACTTTGTAATTCTTAGTCTAATTTACAAATTAAAAAATACGTGTCTTTTATTTTTGAATATAATAAGTTAAAAGACGGACTATAGTTCATTCGCGTTAAGAAAATAGTGACTAATCACCGACTGCCGGCCAAGCCACACCCCGTAGCCAATTAAAACGCTAGAAATTATAATTTCTAATTTTAATTGGCTAGGGGGTGTGGCTAACGCTAGAAATTATAATTTCTAGCGTTTTAATTGGCTAGGGGGTGTGGCTTGGCCGGCAGTCGGTGATGAGTCACTATTTTCTTAACGCGAATGAACTATAATCACATTTTTTAGGCAACAAGCCTATTTGCCGACTTGCCACCCTGTAGTTACCTGTACTGCAGCGTTGTCAGTGCGGTTTCCGGATTTAGAATAGGACAACCCCTTCTCGTAGTACGTAAAAAAAAAATAACCCAAGACATGCCAAGCTGGGCCACACAGTGCCACCTAGCCCCAAACTAAGCCGAAGCTTGTACTATGGGTACTAGACAACTGATAAACTTACTTAGATACATTTTTTTTGTAAATAAACCCATCATACATAGAAAACACCCAGACCAATACAAACAGACATGTTCATGAACACAAATGTTTGTACCTACTGTGCGGGAATCGAACCCACGACCCTTGACTCAGAGGGCAGAGGTCACTACCAAATGATCCTCCGAGCCTGTCAAGGTGTCGAAGAAGAAGATTTTGGGAATATGAGGAAACTGGCAGCAATGTTTGCCTGGATCCAATTAAGACCTACTGTGGTCACCAACCCGCCTCTCAAGCGCCTGACTAAGGCAAATCCACTTTGCGACCATATCACATTTGTTGCTCAAACCCCAAACTGGTAGGCAGCTTGCACGAAAACCACAAATATATAAGTATTAAATACAAATATAAACACCCAGACACGGTTAAAACCACTAAGCAAATACAGTTTAAACACAAATGTTCACCACAGAAATGTTTGTCCCGGATGGGAATCAAATTCAAAAGGAAAATGCGAATAGAAGCCAGTAACAATGTTCTGAAATGACAGTATGTCATGAAAAATAAATAGGTATTTTTAAACGTATCAAATAAAAATTTATTGGACGAATCCACGCATTTTACGTCGCACTAAGTAAGTATACCAAGTATAAATGTATATTATGTAAATAATGCCATCTTTGCAACAACTCTAAAACTAAGTATGTCGTCGTCCATTAAATAATATAGTTTGTTTGCTAAACAGCGAACACAGCTATTTAAACCATTGCCTACAGATGGCACTAACCATCTTATGGTGCCTCTCAACCTCTAATGGTTTCCCTAACGCTGCCCATAGATGTCACTACTAGTTTTTAGAACTAGTAGTGAAAATATTATGGGGCTGTTTAATAATCGTGAGGTAGGAAAAAACAGCGTTTTGTTACAGGGACTTGGGCTTCTCTTTCGCTTTTTTCAGGCATAGGGAAGCCATTATTTCGATCTACTATATAAAAAAAAAGTTTTCATCAATAACTCTCATACCTCATATCCCCAACAAAGGGCTCGAGATTACCCAAAACTAGGATGATGATGGCCAAGCGTTACCTCAGAATTTATTCACAGTTGTGCGTGCAAGTTTCCTCATGCTGTTTTCCTTCAACGTAAGAGCATCAATCAAATGTGCATACGAGTTTTAAATTTGAGAATAAGTACAGTCAGCATAAAGTATACCTCTGTGAGCTTCACAGGTACTACTCAGACCAATTTTAGTACGTAGGTACGTGGCGGGGCATGAATGCTTTACATATGGACGTAAAGACTTAACCACAAGGAGAGGTAGGGTACGCAATGTTTTTCCCCGCAAGAAAAAAACTGAGACTGTTTATCCTCATACACTACATGACAAAAATTACCTTAACATATTACCACTGCTTGTCTATTAACTACACAATTTAACGTGTGAGTGTAAACTTAGGTAAGTAGCAATGCATTATTCATCCTATTGTAATAATGGGGAAATCCGTGCCAACGTTTGCATTCATAGTACCTAGTTGTTATGATAAAGTGTAGGCTTCTACGCAATATCAATGCCATACTGTATAGTAAAATCGCCAAATCTGGGGACACGGTCGTGCCCCAGCCAAGACGAGCAAAAATATGTGGCTTGGCCGTTGAACTATTGTGAAAGACGAAAAAAAAATATTGTTATGTTTGTGACTGTGAATTAAGATGCTTGTAGAATTGCGGGCGTGTAGAGTTGTAATAAGCTTAGCTCTTCATGACATCTGATAACTTTTTGACAGTG
This sequence comes from Conogethes punctiferalis, assembly GCA_031163375.1. NCBI lineage: Eukaryota > Metazoa > Arthropoda > Insecta > Lepidoptera > Crambidae > Conogethes > Conogethes punctiferalis. Next base: position 14,240,678 of record CM062090.1, on the reverse strand, counting down.
CACGCAATGTGATCTCGCTTGTCTTGGCTACATTTTACATGAAAATGTTATCCCCCAAAGGATATTAATATTCTTTCTTTCTTTTTTGCATAATTTCTTAACCAACTTCAAAAAAAGGAGGAAGTTCTCAATTCGAGTATTTTTTTGTTGTTACATGTTTGTTACCACATACCTACTATCTCCGAGAATTGTGAACCGACTTGAAAATATATTTTCTTGTTCCAAAGGGTGTGTGTGTGTGTAGGTACTTCCTAGTTGGTCCCATTGTCACCACAATTACCACCATTCTCAGTCAGAATATTTTACCTACTGCGATGAATGAACTTTTCTACTATTTTCCCGGTACACCCACAGTCATAGTCAAACCAGTCACATTATAAGGAAAAACCTTCGTTTCAATTTTACGTTAACCTATTTCAATTAAAACCAGTAGCTATTTACCTACCTAGTGACCAAATTGGAGTGAGTAATTACCAACAACATAGTGTCCAGCTTATTAGATATTATAGAAAAATCACTTAACTTACCCGTTATTTGTGGTGTAACAGACATTATTGTGTCATATACGAGTATCTACTCATCATGTCATGTTTTATGACATAGTCGCTTATTGCCCTTGTAGTGCCCGTATAGTCGGGGTCAAGACCTTAGGAGGGGACATGTTATATGTCTGTACACATGTTCGTTTACCATCCATAAAAAAAATCATCTTATAATTATGTATATAGAAGATTTTAAGTTCTCATGGTACTTATGAGACGTTTAGCCGAATGTCCGGGAAATACGATACGAATATCCTTCGCTCGCCTTCGATCGCAATCCCGCCTGCCCAGCGTGGCGATTATGGGTATAACCTCCAGATGTTTTTCCCTAAGAGGCGTTCAACTGGAGAGGCCTATAACTAGCAGTGCACTGCAATAGGCTGACGATGATGATGATCCTTCTCTAGCACCACATCTCAAAAGTGTCAATGCGCTTACGGTCTGCTACTTTTAAGGTCCAAGACTCGGCGTCAAAAGAAAAAATCGAGAACACTTTGGTATTCTCCTTCTCACTCCTTCAGCCTATCACAGTCCACTGCTGGATATAGGCCTCTTCAGCTGTTCGTAACTTTGGGTGTGCTAGTCAAGAATATATCTATATAATTAACCGACAATTATCGAGTGTATATCAGTCCACTGCTGGTCCTCCCAATGTTCGCCACCTTGATCCTTTATCGAATGTTCGAGTGTTTATTACTATTCCGCTACATCATCCCCGTGTTTACTATTCCCGTTGAAACCAGATCAGCTTAATTGTTAAGATAACTTATCTAAATAATAGAAGATAATACCAATAACGTGGACCACTCAAAACTCCGTAAGCGGTTCGGTGACTAAGTAAATAATGACGTCAGGGGCATACCTGCTATCATCGGCTTTCCAGTACTTTTATTTTATTGTATTTATTAAGAATAACAAGCAGTATACATTAAGTATATGCTTATTATGATAAATACTAATTAAACTAATGAATCAAATGTACCTACAACCAACAGCGTTATCCACTGATTAAGTATAAAAAATAGTGTAAGTTTCAGTCAGGGATTCTTTTTGCTTACATAATTTAAAACTTATAATATTAAGAACATGTTTATGGATAAAGATAACGATAAGCATACGACGTTATCCTAATGACTGTAGAGAGTCTATGACTAGCTTTTGTGGTGAAATGTATCTTTAGTCCGCATGATTTAGGGGATTCCAATTCTCATCTGTCTGTGTGGTTTCTAGATTTGAAATAGGACCACCCCATCTCACGTAAGCGTCATTGAAGACGACTAAGTGAATATCAAGGAACGAAACGGGTAAGTATAAATAAAACCAACTGCGGTGACTTCTTTTTCCGAGGAGAATCCCTTCGATGATGGTCCGGGTCCATTTGCTACGGGGAGGCAGACGGTATGCTGTGCATGTTATCAGCTAAACTCCCCGGTGATCTCTATTCTTCTAAGATAAGACGTTCTTGATCTTGCTAGTAAGCTGACCGGAACAGTAAGCTGAAGTGGCAGTGGGCTGGCCACATCAGCCGCAGAACCGACAACCGTTGGGGTAAACGAGTTCTGGAGTGGAGACCGCGTCTCGGCAAACGTAGTGTAGGACTCTCAGGCCAGGTGGAGTGACGATTTGCGCAGGACGGCTGGCAAGAGCTGGATGCGAGAGGCCCGGGACCGATCGAAGTGGCGAGTATTGGGAGAGGCCTATGTCCAGCAGTGGACTGATGTGGGCTGATGATGATGATGATCTTGCTAGCGTCGTAGTTCTGGAGGAGTCCCGACTCCTCCGCTCGCGCTGAGCATCCCGACGCTCAGCGCGATTCGACACGGCTCTTACAGTATTACACGGCTCTTCTAATAGTGCGAAGACCAACCCTCGAAGTGTGGTAACTATGGTAATTCCCCAAATGTCAATCATCATTGGGCTCCCCCAATTTGTCTCCACACAAGAGTAGTGGATATTTGCAGGACTATAATGATGAATCGCCATTTCTTATTAGAGGCAGAAACTCATAAACTCCCAACCTTTTATGCCCTCCCGGACCGGATGGAACGAAACTTGGCATTGGCTGTTTTTGTTCCTATCTTGTTGTGCGCTCCTAGTACTTACTTTTTTATAGAACTTAGTTACTTAGGTACTTTTTTAGAGAGGAAGAGAGCTTAATACTTAAAATAAATTTATTCCTAAGTAAACAAAGTATTTCTTGATTTTCTTTCGTAAAACTTATCCAATATTTGAATTTGCTCAGATTTTCAAGCATACGGTAGCCGTAGCTGGTTACATAGATCTAGTACCCTGATAGGCAAAACCAAATTTGTAATTTGTAGGTATTTCAAGGCGAACAAAACACTTTTCCTTTATGGTAAGCGTGACATCAAGGAAGCCTATTGACTTACAAGTGTTAACTCCTTGAATGCACACGAGTCTTAGCTTGCACACGTCATGATATGTTAAATAGGTACTTACGTTCACTGACGACCGATGAATCATCATCATCAGCCTTTTGCAGTCCAATTTGGCGAAGCATTGCTGTACATATTGCTGGAGCTGGTGAGGGGTTAGGGTTGAGCCGGCATGGCGGTGGCAACTGACAAGTAACTGACCAGTTACTTGCCCGTTGTCGCAGTGACTTGGGCTTCTCTTTCGGAAGACATTTATGTTGAGCTACTATAAAAAAAATATTCGCCACTTTGTTCGATCTTGGGCTTCTCGCACTCAGCGGCGTAGCGTAGTGGGTGCGGGGGGGGCGGCCCGCCCCGGGCGGCACTTTTTAGGGGGCGGCAAAATTTCACAAACTATAACACAGGCCTACAACAATTTTGGTGCCGGCGATATTATACCTGATTATAAGTATGTCTTACATGGGGATATCAAAAACGTTACCAGTTTTTTTCTATCAGCTCTAGTTTCCGAGATAAAAAACATATACACTTTTCACAAAAAAATATATTTTATTGGCGTTAAACTTCAAGAAATTGCCTATTTAGTGATTTTCTAGATTGAAACTCCCTTGGGCAATCTCGCATGATTCCCCAGCAATAGTCGGCCATCATATGAATGTCCCACCTTCCTTGGTATCTATTCTCCATCGTTTTTATGTCTTAGTTGAAACGTTCTCCTTGTTCTTCACTTAGATCTCCTAAATTGTGTTGAAATTGATCTAGGTGACTATTGAGATAGTGTAATTTTATACTCATATTACAGCCTAAATCTTTGAAACGAACCAGCATCTCCTCTACTAATTCAACATAGTTGTCAGCCTTATGTTTTCCGAGGAAATTTTGTGCAACTGCTACAAAAGATTTCCACGCAAGCCTTTCCAGATTGTTCATAAAAGTCTCAAAATTAGTGGTCTTTTTCATTAATTGACGTATTTGAGGTCCATCAAAGATACCAGCTTTTAGTTTTTCACTACTTAAACCAGGAAATTTCTGTGAAATTTCTGCGTGTGTTTTTTGTTCTCTCCATATCATAGGCACTCCAAATTTCAAAGACTTACGTGTCCCTTTCTCCCATTGTCGCAAATGATCAACGCATACTTTACATACACTATGAGGCACCCGCACTAGATCTTGGTGTCGAATTTCAATACCGAAGTAAGCAAAATACAAGCGATTCACAGTGTTTGTAATCGATTTACGCTGATCTTTAAGTATGTATTCACCACAAACATAACAAAATATATCAGGATCGTTAACACAACATCTGGACGTACTAGCCATAATGAAATAATAACATAAAGTTTATCGATGTTACTGTAATAATGACTATTTACAAACAAGACTGAAAAAAAATTAAAATGAAGGTAGTTTTCAAAATAGAGCTGATGAGATAAAATGAAGTAAGGCAATATATTGTACATCACCTACTTTATCGATCATAGACACAAACAAATCTGCACCAAAAAAAATATTTTTTTTTGTAGGCCTGTGTAATCTATCCATACTAATATAAATAATAAAAATATTTGAACCATTTCATATTTTTAACGGAACTACAAATTCGGACCGATTGAAAAGAGCATGGAATTTTTCTGTAACGGATTCGGGGAATCCCCTTTTCTTTGAATGATATTTTGTAGTGACTGCTGCCAACACCGTCTACGACTTGCGGGGATTGTTCGTATTTTATTTTATGCTTGGATTGCTTATGACTAACAAAACAACAGCGAGAATTACTGACAGTGTTGCCGTTCTAACGACTTAGTCGCTATCGCTAGATCTAGCGGATTTTATATATGTTTAGCGAGATAAAATATCGTTTTAGCGAGAAAAAAATATTTTACTACTTCTAGCATCATCATCATCATCATTATCACTAGCCTATTGCAGTTCACTGCTGGACATAGGCCTCTCCAGTTGCTTGTCACTCAGGGCAAACATCTGGAGGATACGCCCATAATCGCCACGCTGGGCAGGCGGGTTGGCGATCGCAGGACGTAGTTTCTCACCTGCCACGTAGCTTCTCGCTCCGATGACGCTGCTGCCCGTCATCGGCCTGTGGTATTTAGCTACGCCTTCAACAATTATGATGGTTATACCGCCATCAGTCGGTTGCCAGCGCCTCGTTTGTTATTCGGCAGGATGCACCACGGGCAGGTGAAAGATTTGAGCGAAAAGATCCCGGACGCTCCCTTACATCCCACTACTTCTTGTGAAATAATATATTTTATTGAGCAATACTTACAGCCCTTAATTAATTTTTTTTGCGGAGTGGGATCAGGGTGGTTATTGTGAGCCACAACCTTTACAAATGAACAACCTTATCCAGAGGAGAGAGACGTCAAACTCAAAAGTAAATTACCTAACTAGACGTAGCTGTCAGTGTCACCGTAACGTTATACTGTCATAGTCAACCTGTCAACGATAGTGCGTGACTGACTTCTGAATTGTGGCGATAAGTGCTGTCCTTTGTCATCATCATCACATCAATCATGCGAGGCTCGAGACGGGGTGAGGGGTCCATGAAAAAATCACGAAATATCATACGGGGGGGGGGGGTGTTGGTTAATCTGGCGACTTCTAATTTTTTAGAACGGCAACACTGATTACTGACGATTCAAAATAAAAGGGCGGCAAAATTGTCTTCCGCCCCGGGCGGCCGACACCCACGCTACGCCGCTGCTCGCACTGCCAGCCATAGTATAGTGATAGTTATACCGACACCAGTCGGTTGTCAGTGCCTCGTTTGTTATTCGGCAGGATTTTGGCAGGAGCACTACGGGCAGGTGAGGTTGGCTTGAAACGAAGAGATAATATGCCGCTCCCTTACGTCCCTATCCTCTCTTACTTTATAACAACCAACCAACATCAAGGACACCTTTTGAGCAACCAAAAGGTGTTATTGGTGTTGTAACGTGACGTCAGCAATCAGCTGGACATTAAGAACAGGAAGGCAGGCGCCGCGGCTCCTATCTAAGTGGGTCGATGGCGTTGTTTATTAAATCCACCCCTGTTTGACCTTGTTTTTAGCACTACAGGTCAGATAGTTCGGGAGCTACAAAGTCAGTTTATTGCACGGAGCGAGGAAAAATATTAAATTGATTTCCTCGGAACGACGGGAAAGTTTTCGGGTAGTCGTTTCTGTATGGCTGGGTTACGAAGAGAACGCCTTTCGCGAAGTGACAACGTGCTGATCAGGGCTGGTATAAATAAATAAATATCAGACAACATCACATACATTGCTCTAATTCCAAAGTAAGTAGCTTAATACTTTGACTGCCGAGAAACTAGACACAATAGAAAAACTATTGTTTGCCGGTCACCGGTGACCGTCATGGCGCTCAACGTGTTAAGCACTTGTGTTATGGGTATCAGAACAACGAAGGTACCACAAATAAATACTTAAATACAAATATAAACACCCAGACACGGAACAAACACAAGTATTCATCACACAAATGTTTGTCCCGGATGGGAATGGAACCCAAGACCCTTGGTTCAGAAGGCAGGGGTCACTACCAATTGAGCCACCGAGCCAGTCAATAAAACTTGCGTCATCGAAAAGGATGCAGCAATTAGGGATACTAAGTATGTTGATATACGAGTAGGGTCCCGATTTAGAATAAGACCATCCCATCTCGTACAGAGGTTTTTATTAAGCAATCGACACCGCCCATGGACACCCGCAACACATATGACTGACTCGATGGCTCATTTGGTAGTGACCTCTGCCTTATGAGCTAAGGGTCGTGGGTTCGATTCCCGCACGGTACAAACATTTGTGTTTATGAACATGTCTGTTTGTATTGGTCTGGGTGTTTCCTATGTATAATATGTATTTATTTACAAAAAAAAAGTATATAAGTAAGTTTATCAGTTGTCTAGTACCCATAGTACAAGCCTCAGCTTAGTTTGGGCTAGACTGCGCTGTGTGGCCCAGTGTGGCATGTCTTGGGTTATTTATTTATTTATTTATATCAAGTTCTGGGGTCGCTGCTGGACTTTTAAATAAAAGGTGCCGTAGAAAAATATTAAGGGAATATCAGGAAACGGGCAGCTGGTTTTACCTGGGTACAAATAAAACTTACTGGGTTCACCAAACCGCCTGCCAAGCGTAGTCACTAAGGTAATTCCCTGCAAATGACAAAAGTCATTGGGGGAGAACTATGTCCAGCAGGGGACGTTTGCAGGTGATGATGATGACTTGTCTTAGCGGTGTGTATTTTTTATTGTATAAAATTAAAGAAAACAAAAAATAACTTATGTTAAATTAGGTGCGTGCACTATCTAAGGCATTAACTTGGTCATAAAACTAACGGCTGTATTCACAAACGTTACTATGCGTCGCACGAACGCACAGGTACCCAAAAATGTATAGGATTTCGGGGAACTGTTCGTCCGCGCGACCGCATAGTAACGTTTGTGAATACGGCCGTAAGACTATGATATCGTGTATATTATTGGATAAAGTCAGTTTGTGTTGCCAACTAAAAAAATATATATAAAAAACTTTGAATTTACACAAAGGTAAACGTCAAGTATCTGCATATTAAGTAGGTACATTATTTCATAATTTCTTGTAACGTTTTATGAGTCATTTAAAAACGTTTAGCTTTATACGTAAACACTATTGTGAATGATTAATGAATTGTTCATTGTAGTACCTACCTACCTACATTAGTAGCCTTTTAAACAACACATGTTGTATGAGGCATGTCCTTCGTATTAAATACATACATACATTATGACACTAAATACCATTAATATGCCTGTTTAAACAAAGATTGATGTGACTACATGCTTCAAATGACTGTAAACTGTATTGTATTATCTGTGTTCCTAGCACGAACACTTTCGAAAAAGTATACGTAACGTAACCGTACGTTAACGTACGTAAACGTAGTACCTCTTACGCACGATAGGGGCGCTGTACCAAGTTTCATACACATGTTTACGGTAACGTTACGCATACTTTTTCGAAAATGTTCGTGCTAGGCACACTGTTTTGTATACCTAATATCACGCTGGGCCACACAGCGCCATTTAGTCCCAAACTAAGCTGAAGCTGGTACAATGGGTATTAGATGACTGATTAACTATATTTTTTTCGTAAATAATTACATCTACACTAATATTATAAAGAGGAAAGATTTGTTCCTATTTTGGTGCGAAGCCGGGACGGGCTGATAGTATTATTATAATTACATAACAAATAACCAGACCAAAATGTAAACAGACATGTTTATGCACACAAATATCTCTAGGTACTGTGCGGGGATTGAACCTGCGACCAGTGTGTTAGTGGCAGCGTTCATTATCAGCGTGCCAACGTCCACTACTGGACACAGGCCTCCAATGAACTCACAGGACAATTTGTCATTTGGGGGAATTTACTACGTACTACTCGTACTTAGCGTACCTACTTAGCTAATCTTCGTGAAATTATGTCAGACAGTATTTTGTTTGAACGCACTAGTACTTGGAAAAGGCAGATTATAACCTCTGTGCACTAATTAGATTACACACCTACTCATTCCTTGGACAAAGTGTAAAAATGTTTAACAAAATACCGCAAAATATTGTTGATCTACCTGTAAGGTTATTATAAAGTACAAGATTATAATATGGATGACAATATTACATGGACATGATACCTAGTCTGCTCGCTAGCGCTTATTGAAATGATTTTATGTATTATATACTTAAAAATAGGCTAACTATTGAGTTTGTTGCGGCCACTTCTTCTCAGCAGGCTACACGTCGAAGTGCTGGTAGGAAAAAGTGTGACGTGCATAAGTATTACTAGTGAATCTATTTGCAGGTTAATAAACATTTTTTTTATTAGTCTCAGTTTTAATAATTGCAATTAACAACTAAAATATAGACTAAATCGGGCGTATTTATCCTTAAAACTATCCAAACAGATGGCCAATACCATGAATAACAGCAATAATCGTTATGATCGTTCGTTTCGGTGTTTATAAAACTGTCACAATTATTTTCCGGGCGAAGGAATTTATGTTTCTTTCGCATGACTTGATTCAGTCCGTCATCTAGTTATTCGATGTTTAGCGGTTTGTTAAAGAAATGTATACTGAAGTAACATTCAAGTCTTTGTTTATTTCAACAAGTTTCGGTAAAACTTGACGATTATCGGAAATGAAATTAACGTTTGAGGAGCATAGGTGGCATAGTGATTCTCTCCCTTCCATACAAGAGGCTGTGGTTCAAACTTCGGCAAAAAACCGTTTGTTCGACTCTCTTGCGATAACGGATAACAACGTGATGTAACCTGCGCTCCTGTGAAGAAATTGTAAGGCTGTGTGAACGCTCGTTGTGTCATAGAAATTTGAATCAAGGTAGGTACCACAAATATATGTATATATGTAATTATATAAAATATTGACATCTCGATACAAAACAAACGCAAATGTTCATCATATGAACGGTAGTCCAGGGTGAGGGTTAAGCCAAATACTCTTAGTCTGAATTAGCAATTAGCAGGATCACTACTAAATTAAACCGGTCTAGTCAAAATTTTGCATTATCTCTCGTTAACTTGTAATCTCTAAATAGCTTTAATACTAAGGTAGTATAGATAGGTATTGAAATAAATACCTTCACAAATTGTATTAACACGTTAAGTGTTTATTCGTCTTGCTGCAAAACCAGGGGCCCTACTACAGAAAATGAAAACGATCGTTCGTTGAACGGATCGCGTATTTCTGCCCCATAAATCCCTCTCATTTGTCCCTCCCGTGTTCTAATATATGAATTAAATTGTTGAAAATGGACGTTGACGAATTTTATCAATCAAAAAGCAAAAATACGCGATCCGTTCAAGGAACGATCGTTTTCGTTTTCTGTAGTAGGGCCCTAGTTCCCAAATAAATGTAGCGTCTACCTGAAGGAAGGTTTAACGGAAGGTTGTCCGGTTATATATCTATGCCTATTATATATGGAATGTTTAAAGATTAATATGCGGTATCTAATCTCGATACGATAGTATTCTCAGTACCGATACAAAGTTCGGGGAATACCTACTTGCGTCTGTGTATGTACATATATAGACATGGATCTGCTAAAATTGGTGAACTGAGCAGAGTGAAACTTTGGCAGACATTTTTTAAAAGGTTTTACTAACAAGACACAACATTTTCCCTGTGATATAGCGACTAAAAAGTAAGGTTGTACGATTATTATCTTGTAGGAACAGACTTGCCGAAAAGTGGAAGTACTTCCGTCGAGCTAGGTGATCGTGCTTGGGGACGGCGGTCCATTGTGCCATGTTGGTTTTTCGTATATGTATACTCAACTCAGTAGTGATGAAAACTTCGGCCAACATTACGAGAGGCCTATGTCCAGCAATGGACTGACACGGGCTGATGATGATCATGATGTGTATGTAGCCTACCTTCGCTGGGAAACTTCGTGCACGAAGGCATTCAAGCAGATACCTATATCAGTATGACAATGGTAACGGCTACATTCACAAACGTTACTATGCGTCGTGCGAAGGCATAGGTACCAAAAAACCTATAGGATTTTGGGCACTGCGTCCGCCCGTCGTATAGTAACGTTTGTGAATACGGGTGTATGTTTTGGCAGTAGGTAAGCAAGCATTGACCACAGCAATAACCACATAAGAATTGTCAAAGTATACAACACCACAAATCAAAGGGCAAGAACAGTTCATACTGTGTAGGTAACTGATAATATATGTATCTATCTATATAAAAAATATTACGTAGCATAATAATAAAATTGAGAAACGAAAGTTTATAAAATAATTGACTGAACACCGACAAATAAAATAATCTTTATTTGTATAGGTTTTGAAAACACTTACAAGTCATCAAATCATAAAGATAAATGCATTGTTAGATTATCTATAACTAATAAAGATAATACCACCCCTTCATTCAACATTTAGGTATATGTAATTAACACATGTGGTAGTACATTTACCACGGAACTTCTGTATTATACTTGGATATATAAAAAGAAGCGATACAAACCATTAAGAAGTAACTTAATCAAAGTCAAATAATATTTACACTCTCCTACAATGTTATCCCTTTATCTATACGTATTAAATAGGCCAGTTTAAGGCACTTACAAACTAACAGCGTACGACGCAATTCACACGCGTTGAAACATTTTTGTTGTTAAAAGAGCAATTTGGTATAAATTATTGATATAATGGAAAAATAGTAAGTTTCCATGATAAGCCTTTCTTACTTGTTAGGTATGGATGTAACAGTTCATACAATCTAAATCAAGCTTCCAATAATATTGTTTCTTGACCACTACGACATTAGTTCGGTTTACAGAGTGTTCAGAGATATCTACTCTCACGGTAGGCAGTGACATGGCTTTGCCAGCGGAATTGTGGAGTCAATGAGCGACGGATACCGTTTAACATCAGATGGCAAGCCCATCAACCCCCCTAACAACCTCCTGCCAACTTTAACAACAGAAAAAAGCTACGTTGGCGAATCATTTCAGTTCAATCATAGCTAGAACGCTCGGCCAAGATGGCATCTAACAAGTTGTCCATGTTCAATAAGCATTAACAGCGCTTATGGCCATATAATGTTGGTATATGGCCCCGAAAGACGCGAACTTGTCCTAGAATAGTGAGACAAAAATTTCAACCATATAAAAACTCAAGGCATGCTCAAGGCATGCTACACTGTGCATGTCTTGAGTTATCCAAATGTACCTATTCATAATGTACCACGATTATTAGACTGCATGATGCGTCGAATAAACGTAGGTACATCATCATCATCAGTCTATTGCAGTCCACTGCTGGACATAGGCCTCTCCAGTTGTTCGCCACTTAGGGCAAACATCTGGAGGATAATAATTGCCACGCTGTGCAGGTGGATTGGCAATCGCAGGGCGTAGCTCCTCCGGTGACGCTGCTGCCCGTCATCGGCCTGTGCTATTTAGCTACGCTTTGAATCGTGATGGCTATACCGCCAGCAATTGGTTGCCAGAGCCTCGTTTGTTATTCAGCTGGATGCACCACGGGCAGTTGAGAGTGGCTCGGAGCGAAAAGATCTCCCTTACATCCCGTAGGTACATATGAATTTCAAATTTGAAAACACGTTCGTACCTAAGTGCCGGCTTTAGAACGCTATCTTTGACATGGAAGTCAAGCATGCATGCAACTGACACGTTCTCACTACGACAAACATCTTAATCGCCGTAAAAAATCTTTCGTCTGCTACGACCCTTAGGGGTTAAAGTTCAAAGTTCTGGAGGTGTGGGGAGGGGGTGCCGTCGCGCTGTCTGATCAAAGAAACGAATAACACCGCTATAAATAACTTTAGCCACAAATAAATCCGCCTGTCCCAGATACTGACCCTCTAAAACTTACTGAATCATGCTACCCCCTCGTTGAATCGATGTTATTATAGCGTTTGTTGTTGTTAAGCTACCTATACTGCAGGATTTGATGTTCAAAACATGATATATCAATAAGTTTACCGTCACTAATACGTAGAATTCTCTCGATTCTTTTAAAGAACATTCTTTGGAACGGGTCGATGCGTCGATGGGCTAAGATTACCTACTGTTACGGATGGAACTTGTGTGAAAAGGGGGTGAGGGTGACGGATAGGCAGACAAGATACTCATCTTGTCTGCCTATCCGTCTGGGAAGAGTCCACGGATGAGGGATAAATTAAAGCCTAAGTTACCTGTCACTCGTCCGTAGAATTCTCTCGATTTCACCACATCCCAGGTGTACCTATTTGTTTAGCGACAATGCTATCTAATAGGTGTTAACATTCCAATTATTTGTAGATATGGCTATTATTTTAATTTCACAACTTATCTAGTACCTATTAAATTCATATCTTAACAATTATATTGATTATTGAATATTTTCATCGACTAATATATGTGGTATGCAATATTATCTAAGTAATCTCTAGAAATTCTTTCTTAATGACTGCCTACGGCCTAAAACATATCCCCATGACAAAAATTAGTGAGTGAGTGGAGTGACCTCTCAAACATTCCTAAGATTAACATAGAGAACTGGTGGGTACAGATAGGTGAGAAAAAAAAAAGAAAAAAAAAGTGTGGCCAATGGGATGCTCAGATGCCACGCACAGCGTCATCTTTTTTTTTAATAGCTCGACATAATGGCTTCCCTACGCCTGACGGAAAGCGAAAGAGAAGCCCAAATCGCTGTGACATCTGGCAAGTAACTGGTTAGTTACCTGTCAGTAGCCACTGCCATGCCGGCCCAACCCTAACCCCCCACGAGCTCCAGAGACCCCACTCACCAGCAGAAACACGACCCGGAGGTCATTTGGCTGCGGTATTCTATAGGGTGGAGGTACTACCCCGGACGGGCATCAGCTCAATTCGAGCGAAGATTCGCTATGCCTTACCTCTCTCACCAAGCCAAGGCGAAGCTTATACTATGGGTACCTACAAGACAACAGATAAACTTAGTTACTTCATTGTAAATACATACGAGTAAATACATAATTATAATACATAGCTAACACCCAGACAACTCGCGACCACTGTGACAGAGGTAGCCTTCATTATCACTAAACCAAACTGTTCGTCAATGAAGTCATCAATTAGAAAAGATGGAATACAATAAAGTTTATTTAAATTAGCTGCTGCAGTGCTGATATTCGATTTCTGGAGTGGAGACCGCGCCTCGGCAAACGTAGTGTAGGACGCCCTCCGGCCAGGTGGAGTGACGATTTACGCAGGCCGGCTGGCAAGTGCTGGATGCGAGAAACCCGGTGTTGCGGACAGAACGACCTTTTTTATATACTTTTACCTTTTTAAAAGCTTTGTACATAGTTTTATATTTGGAAGTGTATGGAGCACTCTCCCCACGAGCTCCGGATAACCTACTCACAGACTACTACACAACAGAAACATGACCCGGGGGTCATTTGGCTGCGGTATTCTATAGGGTGGAGGTCCTTCCCCGGACGGGTGGCTCAATTCGAGCGAAGATTTAATGCCCTACCTCTCTTAAAAACTATAATTATGATCTGGGGCAATTATTTTATTAATAAAATTATAATTAATTAATCGCAAAAGCTCTTATTAGGTGAAAGTATTCCATATCTGCCACTCAATTACAATAAGTCTATTAATACATAATTGAATCATAAGTGATAAGAATTGTTAATAACATTCCTTTTAGATTCGTGTTTTCTTATCTCATATGTTGTCCATACATTTTATGTTATTGCGATATAAATAAGAATGACGAATAGATCATATGAATGTGATTATTGTACTATGCGTGCCTATTGATGACGAAGAAGTCTTTGCCTAGATAGTAGATAGATTTATAGTTATGCTCTATGTATGTAATAAGGTTTCCAGTGGTTTCCTAAGCGTAAACTTTAGTTACCTAGTTAGAACGTTTAGTCTGTTACCAGCTGGCCTCAAAAACCTTACCACAGAAATATACCAAGAATAGATAGATAGATATTCTTCATTGCAGAAAACATTTACAGAGAAGATATTACAGACACCTCATGGTATAATTTAGGCGGTCTTGTCGCTGGTAAGCGATCTTTTCCAGACAACTAGAGGAAGCGGTAATGTTCTGTAGAAGATAAATTAAATGTTTAAAAATAGATTGTAAGTGGATTGTCTAATATTAATAAGGTACTTATGTTTGTCCAGAATAGGATTAAATAAAAAAAATAGCAAACATTTCACCGGTTAAGAGAGACGTGACATACCTACCAATTAAAAGTATGAGTTCCAATACTTCCAATAGATATAGCGATGATGAAAACCCATTGGAAAAGTGTCTAACTATTCCGTTTTCTCGTGACACATTTAAAGATGTCTACAATAGTAAATCTCATTACCTGACGCCGAGTATCGTAACCATTGCTTCGGGCCCATATACCACGCTTCTGATGCTCATCTTTAAATCGATTTTCACAATAACTACCAAGACAATAAGGTCTATATTGCAACAAGACCAAGTACTATTTGTATGGTCCTTTGTTCGTGATGCGCGCTATTTCCCACACCTACTGAAGTTTTTGTCCAACGGAAAGTTACAATAGTTACAACTACTCGTAAACTCATCACGACCGCTACAAACAATGTAGGTGCTAAAGCAAATTCCACCTTCAAAACTAAAAGAAACTGCGTAGATTTTACATTTATTATGCAAGAGGCGGCAGACGAGCAAATGTGATGCCTGATGGTAAGCAGTCTTGTACTATTTGATAGTACTTAATTGATTGTACTTAATTTTGACTATAATTTCAATCAATAAATCATTAGATCTCGTCCAGCTGAAGAAACCTTTCTTTAATTTACGCCACATTTCTCTATTCCGAGCTCGTCTACACCATGTCTGCCAAAAAGCTGCGTTCACTTTAAGACCCGTCTGCTCCACCAATGGTCGCTTCTACGGCAGACATGACTAAATCATTCTGTCAGGACAATGTTGTTTATCATGACCCTTGGGTGTGTGTGACTGTATTTTGTTTGAGTTGATGCGAAGCGAAGAATTGACTCTATTTTCTTTTGTTTTTCATCGGTTTGCATCTACATGATCTCGTTCTCAAAAAACTTTAGGTAGGTATACCTACTCGTATTATGTATTTGAAATCTGACAGAAAAATTCATTGGAAAAATACAGTGGCAGAGATTTAGCAAAATGTAGAATTCCAAAATATGTCCAGCTTTTTTATTTGTCATTTGGGCAACAACAACAAATTATTGGCCTTGATGCTCACAACGATGTCTGATAGTACAAACACAAGTATTCTACGTCTAAAAATGACCCCGCAACCTTTTAAAACTTCACGGTTCTATAATTAAACCTCTATTTTTAGATAACTGACTTTTACGAAGGTTGTAAATCAGATCGCTGTATGAAAGACGGCAAAAATACTCGGCTATCAGATTATGACGTAAGAACCTTTGTTGCAAACAGCTGTTGACGCCTCGACCAACGCTGATCGATGAATGGATGAAATTGATCGATGGATAAGCTCAAGAACCGTAGTGTACCATTGTTTTCATTGAGATTGTCAGTCGTAATATGTTACTGCCCTAAAGAGTTTCTTAAATGTGAAAGCCGAGTGAGATGATAATGCCATTTTCAATACAATTTCGGATCTTTCCACAATTTCGGAAAAATAACAATTATTGAAAATTTCAAATGTCATTCCTTTTTAAAGTATAATAAGTAGTCTTTTTTATATTCTTTAAAATACACTAGTTCTGTTACCTCCTTCAAATTAAATAATTAAACTGCTTTCCAAAGATGTAACTAAAAAAGAAATGAGCCTAATATAGTTCAAACGACATTATTTCTGTGGGTCATCTTTAACAAATTGCTAGACCGTTTACCAAGATAAAAGTAATAAAAAGCATACAAATACTTGCATTCCACATAGTTAGATGTCGTGGTTTATAGCACTGGGCACTGGGCTACTTAAAGACGTTACAGACAATAGTAAATTACATCGTTGTTCCTAGAATGCCGAGTTGAATTTAAGATTGACCTCTTTCTAGAAGCAGGATCTACCTAATTAGCTCACTTGTCTCAAGTTAGTATAGACTGCCACAAATTAACTTGCTCTTATCAAAATATTTCGATGAATAATGGACTCTATGTGTTGAACGTTTAGTTGGTAATTGATTGAGAAAGAACAGATTATGGTAGATTGTGTGTGTGTGTGTCTAGTTTGCTATACAACATTTTACAAAATGTTGTAAGCCGTGGGCTGTAGCTAGTGATTCCATAAAAATTTCCATGATTCGTTTGTGAGCTACATAATTTTATGCAATTCTTAGACCTTAGGGGTTGTCCATTAATCACGTGATCTTTTTTTAGCATTTTTTAACCCCCCCTCCCCCATTGGTGATACGTAGTGAGGTTTAAGACCACCCCCCCTCCCCCTTCTCAACATCACGTGTATTTTTAGTACCTACAAAGAATCTTAAAATTTTCTGAATATTATCTTAATTTAAATACAGGTATAAACTATAATCTTATTTTATTCTGAAATTAAGGACCATAATAAAAATGTCTACACCAGGTTGCAAGTTTTTTTTGATTGCCATAACAATAAGAATAAACGAAGAGTGTAATCATAGTTTAAAAATCGCGCGTTTGACGAAAAAATAAATACACGAGATATCTTACTACACCCCCCCCTCCCCCTTGTGTTATTTTCGTGATTTTTATCAAACCCCTCCCCCCCCTTTCAAGCCTCACGTGATTAATGGACAACCCCTTAATATGAAGCAAACATATTATTTTGACAGCTAGTATATAAATTGACTTGACTTCCACATCCCTATAAATTGTGGGAAATGCCTATTCATTCTCAGATAACTTGGTTAACCTTATATATAAGGTCATTTTAAGCAAGTGTCGAGCCCCAAGTTAGGGGTTGTCCATTAATCACGTGATCTTTTTTTAGCATTTTTTAACCCCCCCTCCCCCATTGGTGATACGTAGTGAGGTTTAAGACCACCCCCCCTCCCCCTTCTCAACATCACGTGTATTTTTAGTACCTACAAAGAATCTTAAAATTTTCTGAATATTATCTTAATTTAAATACAGGTATAAACTATAATCTTATTTTATTCTGAAATTAAGGACCATAATAAAAATGTCTACACCAGGTTGCAAGTTTTTTTTGATTGCCATAACAATAAGAATAAACGAAGAGTGTAATCATAGTTTAAAAATCGCGCGTTTGACGAAAAAATAAATACACGAGATATCTTACTACACCCCCCCCTCCCCCTTGTGTTATTTTCGTGATTTTTATCAAACCCCTCCCCCCCCTTTCAAGCCTCACGTGATTAATGGACAACCCCTTAATTACTTTATGTGCCTATAACCTAGTTCTTGAACACGTATGCCTATATTGGCTTTAATCAAGTTGCTCGAACGAACACGACACTGTAGTGTAGTGTTGCCGAAGTATCGAGAGTTTAACTATTACGACTTTCTGAATAAGACGACCCCATCGATAGACCAACGACACCTAAGCGTATCGACAGTTCAGAACCAGACAATACCTTTCATCGCAAGAAAGAACCACTAAGTTAATATTGATGCCTCCACCTCGGTACTCGTTAGAAATAAGATCTTTACAGAACTACACACTGGTTGGATTAAGCCTATAATGTGTCTTTTTCTTTTTTTAGTTTATTATTCACTTGATGTGCCTGGGTCCGCGAGGAATAATGTTTTTGAATAGAAGTTTTAATTTTTTCCCGACGATTCTGTTGATATAGTGTCATCTATCGATAGGGACACTACACTGTAGCAAGAGCTAAGGAAGCAACTTTAGTTACGTCATCTCCCGATTACTTATGCGAACTGTACTTCAAGAGGAAAAGAAACATTAAGTATAGGATTATTTCAATCAGTGTGTAGTTCTGTGAAGATCATGTTTGTATAACTTGTGAGAGGCATAAAGATTAATTTGATATGATATATAGAATTGTAACATGGGCATTCTGAAAGTCTTTGGTCGTGGAGTGCGAGAAGTTTAGGATCGAGCAAAGTGGCGAAAAAATTGGAGAGGCCTGTATCCAGCTGTGAGAGGTTGATGATGATCTAATAAAGTGTATGTTTATTAATTTTTGACGGCAGGGATGTAAGGGAGCGACCCGTCATCTTTTCGCTTCAAGCTAACCTCACATGCCCGTGGTGCATCCTGCCGAATAACAAATGAGGCGCTGGCAACCGACTGGTGACGGTATAACCATCATGATTGAAGGCGTAGCTAAATACCACAAACCGATGACGGGCAGCAGCGTCACCGGAGCGAGACGCTATGCCTTGCGATCGCCAACCCGCCTGCCCAGCGTGGCAATTATGGGTAAATCCTCCAGATGTTTGCCCTAAGTGGTGAACAACTGGAGAGGCTATGTCCAGCAGCGGACTCTAATAGGCTGATGAAGATGATTCATTTCTGTGTTTTTTCGTTCCGGAAATGCCAAGAGATTCTAAATTTGATATCCAGGTCGGTCTGAAACATCATTACTGGATTGTTTTATTCAATCAGAAGGTATTCAGAAGCTGTTGCAGTCCTGGAGTTTAAAAGTTCTGCCCAAAGCAGAAAATACAAGTTGCTGCCCATGGCCAACGCTGCCTATGTCCTAAACAGTAGCTGCCCATTAGCAGGAAGGGGAAAGGGGTATAGAGGGTATATCCCATTCTTGGAGGTGTAATGAATTCTTTTCATTTAAAAAAGTGCTTGGCCTTACAGCCTTTTTTAAGACTGAGCTAAGTGTAGTAGTCGTAATATAGGCGAATGGTAACTAAGTAACAAAAAAAAATGGTATTAATCACAATGCTGTTATGAATCACATTTTTTATTATATGTAGGTTTAAGTGTTTGAATAATAATTATGAATGATAATTATCTAAATCTGCATGATTTTTCATATTTACAACGCGTAGATAGATCTAGAGTTTATTTGGGTGAAAGCTTATCGATAAATGTGTCATTTCCCTTACATTAAATATGTACAGTCATAAACAAAAGTGCGATCTAAGTAATTGCATAAATAGTTTTATTTCTTTTATCCCATTTCTAATTTACCCAATTCGACCGTGAAATAATTTTATGATTGCTTTATTGAATAAAAGTGTACTTTACCACCACATGGTGGTAGTAAGGTAGTAGAGAGAAAATGCTACAAAATATTAGATATTACAAAGGTTGAGGTTATTATACGATATTAAAAAGGTTGAAGACTATTTAAACAATTTTAGGTTGGATTAAAAAGTTCGTGACAGAGTTAATAGAGCTGATAATAAAACCTCTCTATAAATTCAATTTTAATTACATACTATACTTTACTACCTACTAATTTAGCTACAATACTTTATTCAACGTTTCCATGATTTGAAATCATTACAAATCGTAGGTACGTCTACCTACTACTACATAGACTTACGATTTGTAATGATTTTTATTTCATTTCATTGAATGGAACCTATACCATTGTTGATTAACATATCTACGAGATTTAAACAAATCAACAACCCCGATAATTTTTTTCTTGGAGCTAAGCCATACAATAAAATCCGTAGTAATAATAGCTAAGTATGGTCCCTCTATACTTCGGATTTAAAAAAGGGCTTCTTAGCCAAAAAAGATGCTTAGATAGGTAGTCACATATCTTACGAAGATCAATTTTATAGTGTATAACCTTGGAAATGCAGTCGGGCACATTTTAAGCAATTGTATACCAGGTATCCTTAAAAGGTAGTGACCATATTTCTAAAAAAAATCGGACTGTCTTGGGACTCCCTCCCTCTTGCGTTGCGTTAGGCATAGATATTATGTATGAATGTCCTAATTTCAGGTGGAATAATGTGGAATATTTTTCTACTACTTTGGTAAATACTTGCAAGTTTACTTCCATTTCTACTATAGTAAAACATACATAAAATGGATCAATCTTTTAAATACTTACGGCGCCGAATTCGGCTAATAAGCGATTGAAAGGTGAAATACTAAATCGGACGAATATAGGTACCTGTGACAATAATGTCTAAAATAATCCGGGATGGCTGCGATTCTTCACCTAAAGGAACAACCGAGCTTCTTACCGGTTCTTATCTATAAAAGCGTTCTGTATAAATCTGTAGAGTCAATTACGCACGTATTTGCGATTTATTAGTGCTTTACGTAAGATTAAACTGAAAAAAGATCTTGATTGAGATTGACGCTTTTCTGATCCGAGAGTCATCAAACATTAGTACATCAAAATTATAACATATTTTATATAAGTAAGAATAAATTTGTGTTTAACATAAATTTAAGCTACTTAGTTTGGGATCGGGTTAATGTATATTGTTCCGATCCTGAAGCAAGTACAATATGATGAAGATATTTAATAGTCCTTTGTTCTACTGTCCGCTTACCCTGGCCTAAGTAACGATCCCAAGGCAAGGAAAATATGAATGAAAACCTTCAATATTATGCTTTAAATCTATTGTCCTATATATCCCGGCCTAAGCCGACGCGGCCACATCCTACGAAACATGTTAACGCGTAAACCGGCGTCAGGCTGTCGCGAGGGAACGGAGTGTTCGCTCAGTCTCCTCCGTCACTGTGAACCGACCGCACGAACCGCGACAAGCCATGGCCCGTGTAACCGCTCTCAGCATTGCCCTGTTACTGGCACTATTCGAAATTGGTACGTTATATATTTTTTTTACGAAGCAAAGGTGCGCGTGATTGTACAGCCAGATAAGATAATTTATAGATCGAGTGTGTAGTTCGATTGTTTTTGAGTTATTTTTTGCCGTTAATTTATAGTTGTTTGTACTAAGCAAAAGTTGCGAGTGGATTTTGTAAAGTAAATAAAAATGCATTGCAGGCGAAATTTTAAAATAAATAACTTTTAAATAAAGCCACATGTATTTAGGTATGTAATTAAAATATTACGAGTATAGTCGCTTCAGGTACATATATGATACAATAAAATGCATGATCCATAGTCAAAATTTTGCCTCGGTACAAACCGCCTATTAAGAGATTACAAATAATAAAAACCGGTTATATAAAGATTTACCAAATGTCTTACAAATAATATGGACGACAAAGAAATCTTAAGCTGTAAAATATAAAACATAATTATAATAGCTGACTTTAGTTAACACATTCTCTAAATTACCTACGCTTAACTTTTTTGTGTTATAAAATCTTCTACATGTAAAAATAATGCAAGTTATTTAAAACTCACTGCCATTTTAGTGCAATACTTATCATTAAACAAAATAACATAATCTTTGTTTTTATTATTAATTCGTAAATCTTGTGATCTTGAACAAAAATGATTCACGGATCTTGTGGTATCATGATGTCATACTGTCAAGGTCGTATGGCGCCTTTTCTGGTTTAATAGCTCCCAAACAAATAAAGTCAATGATAATATACCTACAAGTAACCTAATGTTCACCACCAGCTTAAATACCATCATCAGCACCTAATGCAACGTTTAACCTAATTCAAGGAGTACATTTAAGCAAATTCTGTTTTACATCAATTTTTTTATCATTAATTTGCTCTTTTGGCTTTTTAAGTCTGACTTTAGAATGGAAGCGAGGTCTGGCTTCAAATTCCACCCAAGACAGTCAAGTGTGACAAAATGTGTGTTTGTTCTGTGTCTGAATGTTGTATTTAGGTACGTTTAGGATGTGACCATCGTCTACATATTTAGTTTACCGGTTTACAACCATTGTTAGCATATTAATTCAATTCATATATACGAGCTAGTTCTTAGACGTCATATTTATAACATAAATTTACATAACAATATAAATTTATTTCAATTATTATGAAAATTATTATTTTCCTATCTACTTAAAATCTACTTCATATTTGAATCCGTTTGCAGATTGCAGACAATTTATATAGACTCTAACAAGAATAACAGATGAGATAATCAGTTGAAATATACCTACATCTGAAGATAATTTATTTATTGAAGGTATAAAGCTGAAACGCTGAAAGATACGCAAGAAACTAGTTCTGTTCGCAGATTTTTTCATAACAGCATGACGTAAGCATCAATAAATATAAAACTATTTATCAATACTTTAAAAACTTAACAAATAAAAATGCACTTGTATTCAATAAAAAAGATACATAACACCGTAAAAATTAATATTTAAGTAAAGTATATTACAACGTAATTTAGTTTGAATCCAAGTTAAACGTACTTGAAAACAAGTTCCAAGTAAGTGTTGTGGAAAGCAACAGTTTAAACGCCACAATGCAGGTTTGTTTTGAACTTTTGATAAAGAATCGATGCCAAAATGCCAACAAACTTAGGTGTTTTCAAATGTTCATACTTTTCTTAACACAACGGTCTACTACTTGTATTTACGGACTGTTATGATGGTCTATTCCGATTTCCAAACACCATCATCATCTGCCTGCAAAAGTCCACTGCTGGACATAGGTCTTCTCCAACGACAATGTCATAATAATATGGTGGTATTTGCCGCAGTAGGTTTTGTTTCTACCCAGGTGAACGCTGCCCGTTTCCTGATACTCTCTTAGTCGTCTTCTACAACATTTAGGGGACTTAATACTTAATTGATCACGTTGGGAATCAGATTCGGAAACAAATCTAGAAAAGTCATCATCGTCCTTTCACAGGCCACCACTGGATATGGGCCTCTCCAATTAATCGTAACTTTGCTCTATCCTGGGCTAACCGCATTCAGTACTCACGACAGTCAAATCTGTGAAAAGTTTTGAAACGATATTTATTATAGTGGAAGTAATGTTATTTTATGCTGTTTGTTTCCTTAATAATTAAATAAAGAAATTTTCAAATCGAGAGATTATTAAAACAAAGATAAAAATCATTTCTTACAATCATTAATATCTATCGTGATAATTATCTTAGTAATTGAATAAGTGAAACGATTGTTTAATAAGTACATAAATATATGCAAACCATTACGCTATCGTGCACATCATTTGCGATGTATTTAGATAATAATTGGATCGAAAATCTTTCCTGTAGGTCTTCGCTACGACAAACAGACTTTTATTACGGACACCTATTTATGGGTCTGTTTTGACCTACATCCGAATCGTTACATTCTTCTCCTTTCTTATGGATGTTATTTGCATCTGAATTGATTGTGAGGAGGTGGATTTGGCGATCCAGTAAAAATATCAGGCGATGTAGCTTACAAAGGGAAATCAACCTAGAGATGTCATCCAGATAGATTTAAATAATATAAAGTAACTATAGCTATTTAGATATCAATTAGTTAATAGGGGCTAATAAAACTTCGTCAACTGATGAGAAAAGTAATATAAACACTAGCTTTCAATAAACAACATAAGTTAATAAAGTGGTGTAACTAATTAAAGAAGAGCTGTCTAGATCAGTTGCAGTATGTACGAGTATGTTTACTATTTCTTAATATTCTGAATTGGGATCACCATTCGATTGCTCTGTTTATTTGAGGTCAGTGCAATCATAGTGATTTCTTTTCCCATAATCTGAATGGTGTGTCCATGTGTCCACTTTCTTCTGAATAATATTTTACAGCACCCATCCATGTCTCCTTTAGACTTTTTCTCCGATCATGTGTTTGGATACCGCTACTTTAATATAGAGAAAAGGAATTGCGAGTGACCTGAAAATTCTGATAAATTCTGGACACTCAACTGTAATCCAAACCGGATGTCTTATAGTCTCATCATTATTATTAGCCTAAAACTGATATCTACGATAAAAGTAACAGATTTTAGTCTCTAAGGCAAACAAGAACACTAAGATGCTACTTATGTAGAAATAACACAATTCACTAAATCATGATAATCCTTCTCGGTCCCACTTGCGTCTTTTAGCTTTATTAGCCTTGGTTCCGTTCTGAATGTGTAACTATGACCTAAAACGGAGGTCAAATAGCAATTGCTAAATTGTAATAGACTAGAAATATGTACTAACATTGTTGTAGCAGATATTGTTCTCTTAATACAGTCATGGTATTAACAAAATAATCAGTGTGTCAATTCTGGCAGTGCCGAGTCTCAGTGGCATTATTCTAGTTCATGGTCTGATCATTACACTGGATGACTCCTAGTACCTTAGAGTACGTACGTTGTAGCTATTATCTGATCCCATACATAGGCAATAACCATCACATTGACTATTCACAATGTCTTCGGGAAGGTTTCTTTCGAAAGACCGTTTCGTTTTAAGTTTTCTAGGTGTCTGAATTGACAAGGCTTCGCCACATTCAGTTTTTGTAAACATTGCAATACGTATTCTATAAAAAAAATGTTCAAGAATGAATGCGAGAGTAGTATCCGAATCCGAGTCTATACCTATCTCTTTTCGAGACAATTCTGAATAACCCTGCAAACGACGTACACGAGGTCTTGACCTTACGTTTTGGTGCGATTATTTATTGTTTTTCATTTATTTGATAAAGCAATAACTTAAGTTTTGTGCACGCTTCATGTTTAATATCAGCTGATTAATGTAACGTCTCAAATTTATTTGCTTCCATTATAATATTGCTTTAAATTAAAGCATTTGAGAGCAAAGAAGTCCAGTGGACAGTGATCTATGGATAGTCCTGGTAAGCTTGTTTATGTTACTACATAAGCGTGAATCTGGAAAGAGTCCAGAAATTTTATGACCTTGCTCAGAATTCTTGCCGCGTGTATTACTTCGTTCGCGACTGCAGGATGGTACATTGTAGTCGGAACTACTGTTCGGATTGCAACACTGTCCTTGCAAACTTGTAAGAAGTATTCATTACTCTCCTCTTATGTATTATTTAAGTTGCGACCTTTTGAGAGTGCTGTTACGCCATTACCCTGATTAGCAGATTACTGCTTCTGGGGTGGAAATTTTTATTTGCCTTTATTTTCGTAATATCATGAAGATACATTTTCTTGATCTATAAAATTATTCTAATCTTATTATATCTCTATCTTATTATCTCTCTATTTGTAAAGGGATACAGTGATTATTAGGCACCATTATGTGCAAGCTATCCGACTCGCATAGAACATTAGTACTGTTATAGTACGAAGAGTTTAACTATGGCACTTTAGCAGACTCCTTGCGAGAGTGAACCGGTTTTTTTCTAGGTGACCACGTACCACCGTAGAGTACGATATCGCTTACCATCAGCCTGAATGCTAAACTGTGACGACAACCCATTCCGAATATAAAAAAAAATATCTATGTAACTAAATTTGAAAGAGAATCTCGCTGAACACTATTAGGATCTAAAAAACACGTCACGTTAATTATAGATCGATACTTTACCGCAAGAAATGTTTACAGGAGTCGTTATAATAATGATTCATTAAAATGTACACAATTCACTGTAAACCGCCATTGATCATGATTTATTAATTAGTATACATACAATAGTGAGGTCAAACTTGAAGTATTGTAATGGCATTGGTGATGTCAGTCAAACGGTGACATCAGTGTCTTGAGGATAATATACTGAGGAAACGCACAGTAAAAATTTAAAATGGTTCAATGGTGGAAAAGGTCGGTTGATAAGTCGCTATGAATGAATCATAGCAGGGACAACTGAATAGCTCACCGGATTAGTAAGCTGAAGCAGTGGGCTGGTCACATCAGACGCAGAACCGATAACCGTTGAGGTAGACGAGTTCTGAATTGGATCGCCTCTCGGCAATCTAAGTGTAAAACGCCCTAAGGCTAGGTAAATCAAAGTGGCGAACACTTGGAGAGGCCTATGTCCAGCTATGGACTGCGAAAGGCTGATTATGATGACTAAATAGAAACTATCAGATCTCGCTTAACTGTAAAAGCGAGTGATACAATGTTCAATGAAAAATGACCACCATCTGTGTACTCAAAAAAAAGTATACAACTAGTAAAAAGTGGTTCATTTAATGCCATAAGAAAAAAAGTATGTACAACTAGTACAAAGTGGTTCACTTAATGCCATACTGCGATCATATGCCATACGATATTCACTACTAGCCAGCCTTATGGGACAGGAACTTGTTGTAATTTTTAGGCGCAGTACGAGTAATTAAGAATCATAAAAATCCTTTTGAATGAGAAGATTATGATAATTAAAATCATAAATATAAAAAAGGTAAAGTAATACGTATAAATATTTTTGACATTAACAAAAATAACGCTTACGTTATTTATTCAAAGCAAATATTATATTGGTTTATGCTGAACAAATTCAAGAATAATGTTTTCAAGTAGTTTGTTATACATAAACTAGTTTCCATTCTGAGACTCGAGATGTTAAGAAAACAAGTCTATAGACTTGTCTAACGGCTAAATTGTTTATCTGTATCCTCATATAAGACGACCATATACCGACCTTCATCAAAGAATATGAATCACGTAGTTTTCACAGCTTTTAAGGTTTCTTCCTTAACAAAAAATACAAACGTTGTCTGAATTCAGATAGACTCATTACAGTCCATAACTTTGTTGCAGACATAGTAAGTCTTATTATTAATGCTATAGAGCCCAATTTGCCTTGGCAATGTGGTAACAACGTGACACCACGTCCTTTGCTTTCGAAATATTACGTTTGTTGTCGACATACTAATTAGTAGGTATCCTTTATAGGATTGGAGAGGAAATTGACTTGGTCTAGCTGCACGACTGAAGTAAAGAAATTTATTTTTAAATTCACCGATCACGATTACAACTTATTTGTAGGTAGGTATTAGGTACAATATTATAATCATCTAGATGTGACCAAACAAAGTGGCATAATAGGGAATAAGCATAACTTTTTTTGGATTTTTCAAATATTGTAGAGCACACTAACACAAATATCGAATTTGTAAAATAAATTTTTAATTATCCGAGTTATAAAGCTTTAAGTTATCTGAGATCCGATGTTTGGCATTACATAGCCACGGTTGTTATACAACTGCCATGCGAATATAAAAAAATCTGAACGCAGAAAATTGCTATACGAATTACCGCGATATAGGTTCCTGTCTAGTTACAATTACGTATTTTGTATTTTCAAAAAAAAAAAAAGCTTTTTGCCCTACGTTGAGTTCAAGAGCTAGTTCAATGGCATTTGATGCACTTCGTTATTCATAAGCTTTGGCAACGTACGGGTACATAATAAAAACAACATTACCAAGACTGAACTTTTCATCAGCTGAGAAAATAATGAACGCAGCATTATTTTAGGTAAGTGGAGTTTTCTAAGGGGATCACATTTAAAATAATGGTTCTACTTAATCTCACGACTACATTTTGTCCTGCCCGCAGTATTATTCCCTGTTTTGTGTCTTTTTTTGCACAATCTCCTGGCATCAGCCCAAACGTTGAGTACATTACTATGTTTTGCAAGGTGTCCTACTTTACCATATTTCCTTTTTTCCACTTAAAAATCTAGCAAGCATAAACTTCGGTTATCGCGATTCAAACTACTATTTCAATGGTTAAAGGCAACGTGTATGCACACCGCAGTAACCTACTATTTGTAGATAAGCCTTTATATGGACGTAGATATGCAGAAACGTTTGAAAATCGTGTTGAAAATCATCATATCAGCATAAATTTCAGTTTCTTGCATAGCATACATTGTGAGTTCATGTATCTATTAATTGGCAGTTGCAGGCCTGTTGATTGGAACGTTTCTCAATATCAAATCATAATATTATTTTAAAGTTATACGTTCCATTACAAGTACCTAAAACATTTAATAAAGTGACTTATACGAGACATTTATTATACAGCACAAGACATATAACGGAACCGAGTCTCGTATTGCCTAATAGCCACGAATATTTTAACTAGTTACGAATTAATGAGAGCACATCTAATTTTATCGTTCGTGGTAAGCTAATTTTAACCAGCTGCTACACAAAATGCACGGCACAGTTGCGTTTCTTTTACAAGAATATCAACGACTTCTTTCGACCTCTCGTATACATAAGACAGTAGGTATATCTCATATATATGCATTGATGCATTGTAATAGTTAGCATAAATTGTTACTACATATGTAAGCTGTCAGTTGCTAGATGAAAACTACTATCAGCATCATTATCTTAATGACATCATCAATTGGCATTTGGTGGATTTGAAAGAAAGAAAGAAAAACGGTTATTAGGTACCACAAACGACTTTATATTATTACAGCAACATATAAATATAAATAATGCAATAAGTAACAATTAAGTTCTAAAGGTATTGTTATCCGCAATTGTCCATAAAATCGTACCTACAATTTGAGACAGGTATGAAAACAAGTAGTGAAACCAGTTCTGTGAAGTACTTGAGGCCATGTTTACTAACTGCGCGGGAGCAATGGTGTCAGATGATGTCATGCTACACACCTTGATGTTACACGATCTGTCGATTGACTATGTAAAATGTCCTATAAATAGTATAGGATCGGCGAAGGTTATTCAAGTAAGGCGTCGGGGCTATTAACAATACTGTTGGGAAAATTTCGGTAAAGAACGTCTTCATTTATTCAAATATTCGATCAGATAAATATAAAGTTTCAGATGTGAAGTTTTAAATTATTGAAAACGAATGTCAAATTTGAATAAACGTGTGAGAAAAACAGTTTATGAAAACATTTCTATTAATACATATTAATCTGTAGGTATATTATGTAAGACCATTTGTGTACATTCATCTTCAAGCCAGACAAAATCCCCTTAACGACGTTATTGTTTTGACATACAAAAGATATAGAAACTTCCTCAATGCGCTTCTTCATAGGCTGAAGACCGACTATGAAAACCAGCTGCTCGTAAATAACAAAAATAACCCTAAATAATTATGGCGTTCCATTAAAGACATTTGCCACTTAAATAAAACACAAAACCTACCTGTGGACCTGTTATCAATTAAGGACGACAACATCTCCTCTCTTAACCATTGCAATGAATACTTCGTGAACGTGGGGAAAACTCTTGCGCGAAAATCCCTTGAAATGCTTTCCACCACACAAGATATACTTGCAGCCTCGATTAATACTAATCCTTCTCCAGCAAACTCCTTCTTTTTATCCCCTACAGACTATGACGAAGTGAATAAAATGATTTGTGACCTGAACTCAGATAGTTCACCTGGAATCGACAAATGCTCCCCAACCCTAATTAAGCAAATAAAGAATTTAATAGTTGAGCCTCTGACCCACATTTTTAATCTTAGTCTGTCGTCTGGTATTTTCCCTGAAATTTGGAAAACTGCAATTGTTATACCTATTTACAAAAACGGGCATAAAGGATCTATAAGTAACTATAGACCTATTTCTCTCCTTACAGTTTTTTCTAAGTTACTGGAGAGGGTAGTTAATAACAGGCTTGTTAAGTTTCTTGAAAGTAACAATCTAATCCCTGATAGACAATTTGGATTTAGACGTGGGAAATCTACAGAAGACGCGACTACTTTACTTTCTAATATTGTATCAACTGCTCTGGACCAAAATAAATGTTGTATTGGAGTGTTTATTGATTTGGCTAAGGCTTTTGACACCGTGTCCATACCTATCCTCATCCAGAAACTTAATGGCATCGGTGTCAGAGGAGTTACCTTGGATTGGTTCCATAGTTATCTGTTCGGTCATAGTCAGTGCGTTCGGGTGGGTTCAGACATAAGTGTAAAACTCCCAGTAGACTTTGGGGTACCACAAGGGAGTATCCTCGGTCCTACACTATTTCTGGCATATATTAGCGGGATACTTAACAATCCAAGTGAAAATGAGGATATCATATGTTTTGCTGATGACACAGTTATACTTTTTCAAGGTCCCAACTGGAACAAAACCTATCAATCAGCAGAACAGGGCATGCAAAGGATAACCGACTGGCTTACCAAGAACCTACTGTCCTTAAACATATCTAAAACTAAATATATAGCCTTCCACAAAACTCGCGCATCTCAGCCACTCCTTACAGCTTGTCTCAAACTGCATTCATGTACTCAGCCATCTCCAACATGTAGCTGTCAACTAATAGCCCGGACTGATAACGTAAAATATTTGGGAATAACAATCGATGAAAATCTGTCATTCAAACACCATATTGCAAATCTAGCAGCCAGAGTACGAAAAACTATATATGTGATGAAGTCTCTAAGACATTGCGCATCTAAAAATACGTTAATATTAGTTTACAAAGCCTTATGCCAATGTATCCTCATTTATTGCATAAACGTTTGGGGTGGTGCAGCCAAGTCTATCTTTATTGAACTTGAAAGAGCCCAAAGGTCTGTTCTCAAGGTCATGCTTTGTAAACCTTACAGGTACAGAACAGACTAATTATACAGAGACTGCAAGGTTCTTCGAGTTAGGCAACTCTTTGTGCTAAGAGGAGTCATATCCATGCATCGAGAGTCCTTGTCTTCTGCCGATCACGAGCACCGCACTGCCCGTAGAGTATATAAAATTCCGGTTCCTACATCTCGCACTACTTTTGCAAAACGTCATCCATTTTTTCTTTTGCCTCGCTTATACAATATAATCAATTACAAACTCAAAATCAATAGTTACACAACTCATCAATTGAAACATGTCCTAGAGTCCTGGTTAATGAATCTAGATTATCTTGATACAGAAAACCTGTTGCCAAACTAAACCTCTGATCCTCACACACATGCACACACACACACACACACACACACACTCATGCACACACATATTATTCAAACACACCACACACATTATAGTCACTTATCACTCATAGATACTCATCCATCCCTCAAGTTCCTTTTTTTATTTCATGTTTTTTTTTTTGTTTCATTATTTCATTTTATTATATTCACAACCATTATTTTGTTTGAAATGATAATTTTTATCCGTTTCGAGTCATGCGTCCCTAGACCCAAATAAACTGTCAACGCAATTTGGCACCTGCGATACAAGCTATGAGCTTAGTGCAGAGGCCGGTATTATTATTACATCAACAATTGAACATGTCTGTTTGTGTTGGTCTGTGTGTTTGCTCCTTTGTTCGGCAGACGGGTAATAAGTAATATAAACATTTAAAGTTCTTGGGATGCCGAGCTATCTCTGATCAGTAGGTATCTACTAGGAAAAAACAACGTGGGTTGTCACAAAAACAAGATGTACAATAATGTACATACCATTCAAGACCGTGGTTACAACCTTGTACGAACTTGATGTTATCTACGGTCAAAAGACCATATCTAACAAGTGCGTACGCAACACATGCTTAGCATGAAGGAGAAGTTTTAATATGCTTGTCATGTCACATAATGTCATAAGCGCCATTTTATTTTATTTGTGTTCGTTTCGGTATTATACGTATAAAAAACGTTCCTCTTACATCGCTCTATCTATAAAAAAAACTGCATCAAACACCGTTGCGTAGTTTTAAAGATCTATGCATACATATGGACAGGCACCCAAAGCGACTTTGTTTTATACTATGTAGTAATGTTTGGGTTACATTACGTAGCTAGGGCTACGGTGAACCTGTAAGGTTTACCATACTTTATAAAGCGTTTAAGGCGCGCCTAAGCTTTTACTAAGTGGCGAACAATGGAAGAGGCCTAATATCCAGCAGTGGACTGTAGAGATGATAATGATGATAAAAGCTATTCTTTTAATATTATCGTACCTTCTTTTTGATTCAGGAGCTGCTCAGAAGTAATATCTAAACATGACAACTCAGTTCCTATTTTAAGCTCAACACGGGTTTCTAATCTACAACGCTCCAACAAACTCGCCCATTTAAAACGTAGATACGCTTAACAAACAAACAAATAAACAAAATGTCCTCGTTTCAAATAACAATATTTGTTATTCACTAGCATTCCCTATTCAAAGTTCCTTCAAAAACTACATGATTTGCTGGTAACGATAAAAGCCAGACACCGAAGCTAGGGAATGAGACGAACAAAAACAAATACCTACTTTCTAACAAATACTTTTGAGATAAAACGCCCACTACCGAGAATTTCAGTAGCAGCATGTTCATTTCATGTTAAAGAATGGTACACACACACGTTGCTATTTTTACCGCATTAAGATTGAAATTACGTTTCACCGGTAAATTAACGAAAGCTCTAAAATTCGTACTTAAATGACTTTGTATAAAAAAGAACACACTTCTTCTTTCGTCCATATTCCCGTTATCTGGGGTCGGGTCTCCTCACTCGGCGCCCCAAGTTGATCTGTCTGGTTGTCGATGTTGCCAACGGGGCTTTTTTAAGGTCTCTTTCGATCGAACCGTTTCAGAACCAACACGGATACCTACCTATATCTAAAAATGAGAGAGGTAGGGCATAGCGAATCATCGCTCGAATTGAGTTGCCCGTCCGGGGAAGGACCTCCCTAACCCTATAGAATACCGCAGCCAAATGACATCCGAGTCGTGTTTCCGGAGCTCATGGGGGGTGAGGGTTGGGCCGGCATGGCATGGCGGTGGCAACTGACAGGTAACTGACCAGTTACTTGCCCGTTGTCAAAACGACTTAGGTTTCTCTTTCACTTTCCATCAGGCGTAGGGAAGCCATTACGTCGAGCTACTATAAAAAAGCCTAGAGTTCCATATTATTACTTCTTAAAGAAAATCTTAGCGGAACGGGAAAAAACATTATGTGGATCTCGGCCTAAGGAAGCTACCTACGACACAAACAGAGTTATTACAAGTGTTAGATGTGAATTTATAGCTATGTTTTTGTGGCATAATAATAAAGGCAGTGGTAACAAGTTCGAGGGCTCTCTTCTTGTTTTTATCTATTTCAATAAGATGTAATAAACAAACGTTATATAAACAATATATTTTGTTAATCCCCGAAGCGGAAAGAAAATGTTTATTATTTTGTGGTGTGGGATTCTACATTAGAACCGACTCTAACTTACTTGGAATAGTTTATTAGTTTGTTTGTCCTTGTGGTGTCCGGATTTATATAGAATAGGAGCACCCCATATCCCCATCTTATCCCTGGGATGTAAGGGAGCGACATCATCTTTTCGCTCCAATCCAACCTCACCTGCCCGTGGCGCATCCTGCCGAATAACAAACGAGGCGCTGGCAACCGACTGGTGGCGGTATAACCATCACAATTGATGGCGTAGCTAAATACCACAGACCGATGACGGGCAGCAGCGTCACCGGAGCGAGAACATCCAAATGTTAGGCCTAAGTGGCGAACAACTGGAGAGGCCTATGTCCAGCAGTGGACTGCAATAGGCTGATGATGATGATGATGGTCTCATCCCTTGGGTATCGTAGAAGACGACAGGCTATCAGGGAACGAACAGCAGCTACCTGGGTGCAAATAAAACCTACTGTCACCAAACCGCTAGGTACTAAGCGTAGAGGCAAATCTCCGAAATGACAATAGGGAATATGCATGACTTTTTTTATGGATTTATTGAGATTTTTTATCTTCCAGATACATAAATATCGAAGAATTTTTAAACTATCTTTTCTATTAAGCGAGTTATAAAGCGTTAAAGTTATTGCTTAGACAGAGAGATCCGACGCGGCGGATGACGTCACGTACCGTGAGCGCCGTACTAACTCCATAGAAAAATCTGTTTTGCGAGAGAGATACGGATATATTTGCTTTCAACGACTGTATCTCGCCCATTTTTCAACCAATTTTGATTTTGTTTTCACCCTTCGTAGTAGATTTTGATCTATTTTACGATAAATTAGTAAATACATGAAACAATTTTTCATGCATATTCCCTATTGTCAATGGGAGTGGCCTATGTCCAGCTGTGGACGTCTGCAGGCTGATGATGATAATGATGATGAGGTATTCTGTTTTTTTTACTTGTAACATAGACGATGTTTGCGGGTTTTAAAGTTTTTTAACTTCACTATGCCTGATACTTATGTATTTATTCTTTTTCTTTTACAGGATCGTGTATTCGTTGCCGGCAATGCAACAGTCAAAATGACCCCGGGTGCGCCGATCCCTTCAAAAGCACTAAGCCTTCAGTGGTAAGCTTTTGATCATTAATTAGTTAGTTTCGCCTTAGATAGATAGAAACTCTTCATTGCACAAAAACACAGACATTACAGGATAACATATTACAAACAACACAAAGTACAATCTAGGCGGTCTTATCGCTTATAGAGATCTCTTCTAGACAGCCTTCAGGTAGAGGAAACCAGATTGACTAAGGAAATGGGTAACCCATAATGGGTGGCCTTATTGGTCTAGAGCCAAAGGAAAATTACTAGGGGTTCCAGAAATAACTTGGTATTGGTATTTAAGTTTGGGGCGATACATTACTATGACGCAACCGCTCGCAACTAAAAAAATAAACATTTTCATTCTTTTTCCAGGATTGTCAAAGTCAAGACTCTTTAAACTACAACAGGGAGTACCTGCGAGCGTTGCTGCCGACTGACGTTATCACGCATCTTGGCACACCGGTGCCAAGATATTGCCACAAAATTATTACTGGTTAGATTTCACCTTCATTATTTACACCTCTATATACCTAGCTTATATTATAATAATGGGGTGCAAGGACGCGACCTATCATCTTTTCGCTCCAAGTCACCCTCACCTGCCCGTGGTTCATCCTGCCAAACAACAAACAAGGCTCTGGTAACCGACTGATGACGGTATAACCTTCACGGCTGAAGGCGTAGCTAAATACCTCAGACCGATGGCGGGCAGTAGCGTCACCGGAGCTTAGAGCTACGCCTTGCGCTTAGCAACCCGCCTTCCCAGCGTGGCGATTATGGGTAAATCATCCAGGTGTTGCCCAACGTATCAAACAACTAAACACTGTGGACTGCGATAGGCTGATGATGATGATGATATTATAATTATCATAATCGCTTAATTCACACAGTTTATCACCCAATCGCAGTCCACCCACAGCTAGACATAGGCCTCTCCAGGTGTTAGTCACTTTAGGGAAACAACTGGAGGCTTTTTGATATACCTACAAAAGGTTTAATATGTTATGGTCCTCAGATAAACCCTAGGGTAAAGCAAAATCAGAAGATAGATCATCATCAGCCTATTGCGTCCACTGCTGGACATGGGCCTCTCCAGTTCGCCACTTATGGCAAACATCTGGAGGATATACCCATAATCGCCAATTAGATAGATGGATAGGTACTCTTAATTGCACCAAAAAAAACATGTACAGTAAAGAGGTATTATACAGATATATAAAATAGTACAATTTAGGCGGTCTTATCGCCGAAAGCGATCGCTTCCAGACAACCTTCAGGTAGAGGATATATGCTGAATGGAAGGCTAACGTAGTGCAGAACTGATTACAATTAGGATAAATAATATTTCAAATAAATAAATGACAACATTATGCACAGCAATACATACAAAACATATTATATTATGGAAGTTAAAAGTCCTAATATAGAATAGAATAGAGTAGTAAAACGTTTATTAGAGTCACATACAGGTTACATGAGCAATGGGATAAAACAATAACAATATAGACGTTAGATATGAATTTTAGGATAGAAGAGCTAAAATGGCCACTATGTTTTCACAGAAAGCGGCACTGTCATCCGTTCCTGTCTCGATTCAAACTCGATCGACGTGAACACAACGTGCAGGCTTCTCGACAGCAGCACAAGCATCAGGAAGATCAAACACTGCAGCGTCTGCATTACCGACGACTGCAACGGCGCCAACGCGTTCGGCGTCTCAGTGCCCCTCTTGGTTGCGCTTGTCGCCTCATACCTCTACTTTAAGTAATAACCACCGAGGCCGGTAACACGATGTCATTGGTCAGCTTCACTTTGGCTACCGCTTCGCTATTCTGGCATACAAGCAATGTCTCTGTATGGTGATCGGAGAACGAAGTCTTTGACCTAGAACGCGCTAGTACCACTAGTAGCGTAGTACGAGTATATGCCGTATTTTGGAGGGTTCTGTTGCGGTCTGCCGTAATCGTCAGTCTTTCTAGAAATATGATATGGGTACATGATGCGGATAACCGTTGCGTGCGTTCTAGGCCTTACTTCAGATTGCTACACTGATAGACTCGTCGTGTCTTAGGCTTGACTTCCTTTTACGCTGACGTCGAGCGTACGAATATGAATACACTATAATACGCACGTGTGATACTTCTGGTGTTGCAGGTGTCCATAGGCTGCGGTAACCGCTTAACATCAGGCGGGCCGTAGGCTTGTCAGCTATCCTGGTGGTTTAAAAAAGACTAGTTTTATGCTATGCTGTGCTATATCTGTTCACGACAGCGTTGCAGTGCGGTGCTTCATAGAACTAGCGCATATTGGTACGCTCAGCTGGAGTCTGCGTAGGACGAAAACCTTAGTTTTGTTATCTAGTTATTACCATATTTGATACAGGTCGTGACTTTATTAATGCAATTAAGACGCTGTATAGAGACGAGGCCAATGACGAACGCCTTTAAAGACCGTCCAATTTCATTGTTGTTACTTTTGCTTTGTTAAGTTTTAATACTAGCGTTGTTAAGAATAGATCTAAGAAAAATACGCGTAAATTGTTTGGAGAATGTGCAGTTTTGTATTTGTTAATTGTACGTAGGTATATTTTGGATTGGAGAACTGTAGATGTAACTTAATTTAGATACAGCCGTTTGGAATGTAATTAATTATGTAATATGAAATCATGAATAAATGTATACTTAGATTGTCATATATATATCTACGCTTGTATTCCAAATAGTTATTGAGTAAGTGACTAAGCGTAGCGAAATTATAAATAACAAATTGCGAAAATATTGATGGAAGTAACACATGCACATTCTCTTTTTTAATAAAATACCACATGATATTATTTATATATTTAAATATTACGTTACCAACACAGATTTGTTCTGTACGTGTACAAAATCTTGTTAAACTTTTAACCACAGTTTGTTTGAATATGGGTAATAGCTGAATCTCAATTTATAATTTTCAATGACTAAACACGATATTAATTTGTTTGTATTCATTTTTATGATATGAGTACTAATCTAATGTCAACAGTAATTTTGTACCTATGTCCAAATAAGTAATTAGATAAATTTATTTTTGTAACAATCTTGAATGGATATCAGACATGCAAAATTATATCTTTCGTAAATCCGCTTATTCAGACATAAAACAGATAAGGAAAATCGCGAATGTGAATTAAATTAAAATTTAAACTAAGTAAAAGAATTCAGTGACGTACTTATGGCTTATAATAACCAATAAGAGTAGACAATGATGTTTATTTTTAATTGTTTCACAAGAAAAAGCGACCATTAAGTGTAAATGTAATAATAAGTACTTAGGTACTTCAATGTGAGTGCATGTCGAAGCATATTTAAAATTACCAAGAAAACATGCAATGTTAGTTTTTCTGCTATTTCTTAAGTTTGGTACAATTGTATTTACACTTCACAAAAGGTTTTTCATACATTAATGATATTTTGTACAGTTGTTACATAAATTATTGTATTCGAAATTTAATAAATCCTTTGTTTTCTATTAGGCTATTAAGTGTTTATTTTTATTTATCTATTTAGTATTTATTTTATACATCCTTAAGGATTGAGGTGAGAGGAAGAAGATGTTTAGGAAAACATCTTTAAAGATGTCTGCACTATTAGTTCAATTGGTTCATTTGCTAGAGGCATATTTTTTTGGTTCCCTTACGAGGACTGCATAAATCTCACAAACCCTGCTATTCCTAAACGGGGTTGCTTTTTCTACAGGCGCTGTACCAAAAGTATGGAGCTTGTAGAAAAGGCATTTTTGTAGCATGTAGGTACATAGAAAAAATGCAGTAAGTTATAGATAGATACGAGTAAACAGCAGACAAGACGCTGCGTCATCGGCGTTCTAACATGTATAGTAGAAGAACCCCCATAGACCTTCACCAAGACGTTTATTACATGAGACTTATTTTTTATTGAATTAAATGTGTCAATAAATATAATGCATCTTGGTTGTCTATCAAGTTTCTATAGAAATGTAAATATTTCACCAGTCTGTTTATAGGACAAATTCTATACCAATCGAAAGTAAGTAGCCCATAGAATATGGAAAAGTTTGGCTGTCTGTACTTTTCCTGTCACAACTCTCGGGTAGGCAGGTACCTATTTCCAGGTAGCCTATGTCCAGCAGTGGACTTTTGCAGGCTGATGATGATAATATTTATTATTTGATTAAGTCTGGTAACTTGATGCGTCATCTACAACTACGTTGAGTTGTACTTACCTAAGTATGGTAAATATTAGATGAAAAGCTGACAAAGACAATGACGTGCCGAACTAAAGCCTAAGAAATTTAAATAACAAAACGATTACTAATGTCCCGATTTGCGATTTATCGTTAAAGAGGCTTTTCACTTATATCTGAAGGGTCGCGTTTATCGTTTGATGATAACTGCTGAGTGCATAACTAGGTGTTCTCTTTTTATGCACAGGGCGTTAATATTTAAATTAAAATGAAAAAAAAACAAATTATAAATAAATAGGAAACAATTTGCTTATTTCATCATCATCATCATCATCAGCCTAACATAATGGTAAGCAACTGGAGTAGCCTGTGCCTCTCAGTCTATTAATAAACACACTCTCTATAGTTATGAGGCTCATACAGGCAGGAGAGGCACAGCACTGTGCAGGCGGGTTAGCGATCGCAGAGCATTAAGTAGTTTCTCGCTCCCGTGACGCTGCTAGCCGTTATCTGCCTGTGGTATTTTATTTATAAAGCCTCTATGGTTGCCCAAAGTGACGAACGATGGTAGCCATCCGTAAAGCCTTCATTAAAGCATCTTACCAGATGCTTTTACACGCATTTATTATAAAACTGCCGATTCCGTTCTGATACGTTCCAATATTGTTTTACTCTCTAAAAAAACTTTCAATATGGTTTAACGTAAACTTAAAAAAACAAAACAAATGCATCGCTGCACTCGAGTTTTGCACTAAGCAACATTGGATGACTCATTTTTGTTCATAAATGAAATATGTTTATCATTTTAGAAGTTCCAAATCACTTGGCATTAACTTATAAATTAGGTGACATCATTGTTTGTATGGGTTTAAAAGGTTAAGATACGTATCAGGAGAGATTGAGAGATATAGATCAACAAACGAACGACAGCTCATTAGCAACAAAAATTCGATTAATCACTTATTGTTTTTTATGTTTATTAGATACTGACAGAGCTTATGTTGATTAGCGAAATACTCAATATTATAGGAACACCTGTCGTAGCCACAATTGCCCACATCATGAATTTTATTGTAGCATGATATGTTATACTGACGATTGGCCACGTCATGATGTGTCTTGGTAGGATCAATGATAACAAATCGTTTGATGATATTTTCATTGACACAGTCACGCATGATACTTTATAATATGACCAAGTTTACTTATGATCATATCGTGAAATAGTTCCATTAATTACCGTTAACGGCGCTAGAAGCGTTGTTTAAATTGATAGCTAAAATGGCGGCGGCTGGGCGAAAAATTACCTTTATTTATTTCCATAAATGACCTCTTTTATTATCTCTGC
This sequence comes from Conogethes punctiferalis, assembly GCA_031163375.1. Classification (NCBI taxonomy): domain Eukaryota; kingdom Metazoa; phylum Arthropoda; class Insecta; order Lepidoptera; family Crambidae; genus Conogethes; species Conogethes punctiferalis. The sequence continues at coordinate 14,200,705 of CM062090.1, read as the reverse complement.
CGGAAGGCAGTTTACATTGAAATAATCTTTCCAAATACCAAGATTTTGAGAGAGGTAGGGCATAGCGAATCTTCGCTCGAATTGAGCTGCCCGTCCGGGGAAGGACCCTATAGAATACCACAGTCAAATGACCTCCGGGTCGTGTTTCTGCTGGTGAGTAGGGTTTCCGGAGCTCGTGGGGGTTGGGCCGGCATGGCAGTGGCAACTGACAGGTAGCTAACCAGTTACTTGCCAGTTGTCACAGCGACTAGGGCTTCTCTTTCGCTTACCATCAGGCGAAGGGAAGCCATTATGTCGAGCTACTATAAAAAAGAAGTAAAATGAAAAAATCAAGGGTGGTGGATCAAATTTAAATATCAAAATTAATACTTTAGTATAACCATATGCCCAAAATCAAATGGAATCTAAAATAAAATCACAATACACGCCCATCTCCGAATCTACGGTTAACATATAAATTATAATTAAGTAATTCTAGAAACTGGAACAAATCATTTAGAAACACAATACCAGTAAAACTATAAGAGATATTAAAGTGGCCCCTTAACGAAAAAATTTTGCACCTAAAGAAATTTTATTACCGAGTCATAAAATTTGAGGATTTGAACATATAGGAACTATAAGGGACCAGCTACATCATAATTCATAACACATACAGGAATGACGTCATACAGGGATGTAAAGGAGCGACCTCACGCGAAGCCATCCTCACCTGTCCGTGGTGCATCCTACCGAACAACAAACGAGGCTCTGGCAAACCGACTGGTGGCGGTAAAACCATCACGATTGAAGGCGTAGCTAAATACCACAGGCCGTTGACGGGCAGCAGCGTCACCGGAGCAAGAAGCTACGCCCTGCGATCGCCAACCCGCCTGCCCAGCGTGGCGATTATGGATATATCCTCCAGAAGTTTGCCCTAGGTGGCGAACAACTGGAGAGGCCTATGTCCAGCAGTGGACTGCAATAGGCTAATGATGATGATGATGATGATGAATGACGTCTTATCAAAAGTCATTCAATCTTATAGTCATTTTCTGTTGAATTATAAAAATGGAAGAAGTCTTACTTACAAAATTTGGGCATGATTGGGTAATTAGCTGGTGTTTTCTTTGGTCAAACAAAGCAAAAAGGAGTAGGTACCATGCCTACATGCACACACATCCTGTATTTTGCTAGCCTTGATAAATGTATTATAAATAGGAGCAGATGAAACGTCAGTGTATTTGCGATGTAAGTAGACAGTGATCAGGATAGAACTGAAAAAATGGGACTTACTAAGATGACACCCAGTGCCTTAGCTGTGATAGTTTTATTGACATTTGTTGAAGGTATGTTTAGTGATATAGTACTAAAAAGTTGAAAGTTAAAAAGCACTGATCAGCCAAACAAATAGAGAGTAATTGGTTTAAAAATTAAAAATCCAGGATTTTTAAAATTTTAAAATGTGTAGGTGTAGCAGACTACACCTACACAATTTAAAATTTATATTAAAATTTATATCACATCACTTACATAGGGACGACGCGATAAATCGGAACAGGGCGCCCTAGCATCATGTTTCCTCACTTGTTGTGAATAATACCTATTAACTTCCACCTTAAAAGCGAAGAGGGGGCAGAGTAGAAAGTTCTCCCAGGGCGCTAGTTGAAACACGAATGTGAAATAGATAGAGACCAGTGAAGGGTTTATACTCAAAAAATAATTATTCGATCGATTCATATATTAAAGCTTTGACTGCCGAGAAACTAGACACAATAGAAAAATTACCTTCAATCACCGGTGACCGCCATGGCCCTTGGCGTGTTAATAGATCTCACTTGTGTATTTCAATGAATTATTTCAGTGAACAGCCTCAAATGCTACGTGTGTAACAACTGTGCTGAAGTAACAGATAATCAGCTGAAGACCTGTGCTAGTGATACTGTTATTACCACAACCACTACTACTACAGCTTCATCAGGAACTGATACAACTGCCAGTACAACTTGGTCTACTCCCGACACACCTTCTACTGCAGATTCGACAACTTCTGACACAACTACTACAGATTCGTCAACTACAACTACAGATCCGACGACTACAACTACAGATCCGACGACTACAACTACAAATCCGACAACTACAACTACAGATGCAACTACTACAACTACAGAAGCGTCTACTACAACTACGGACGCGTCTACTACAACCACGGAAGCGTCTACTACAACCACGGAAGCGTCTACTACAACTACGGTAGCGTCGATAGAATTCAATTATGAATCAGACCCCGAATGTTCTTGCTACGAAGTAAGTAATTCTAAATAGTAATTTAAAACTTTTTATAAACATAGAATCACAATGCTTTCCATTTCCTGATAGCTATGTCAACGGACCTGTGTGTCAATGACCGGACGATGACTGGCAGCAGCTTCATGGGAGCGAGAAGTTATGCCCTGCGATCGCTGGCTCTGGTAACCGACTGGTGGCGGTATAACCATCATGATTGAAGGGGTAGCTAAATACCACAGGCCAATAATGGGCAGCAGCTTGAGACGCCTTTGTCCAGCAATGGACTGGGATAGGATGATGATGATGATGATCAATATCAACATACAAATTTTGCCTGAATGATGTTTATATAACAATATCTACACGCTTTACAGGGCGAATGCAATTGTGGAGGAAAGATGTTCTTCGTATCTTCCGTGGATAACCGAGCTGACACGACAAATGCAACATATGTATGCCTCAAATCAACGTTAAAAAGTAAGTAGATTGTACTTAATTATGGCATCCACCAGGTAGCGAGTTTCCAAACCTTTTCATCCATAATCATCTAGATAGTTGGTGATCTTCCACGGTTCGTTTTGTGTGCAATTTAATGCCACGTGCAACAGTTCTTTGGAATGAGCTTCCAGCAGATATGACTAGGGCTTTCAAGAAGCGAATAGTAATTCTCAAGGACCGGCAAAGCATCAGTGACGACGTTGGAGTTTCGGTATCTAGGTGCTAAGGTGATCACTTACCATCAGGTGACCTTCAGGCCCGTTTGCCCCCTGAGAAACAAGTAATGAGTTAGATGGCGCTACGGGTGCCAGCGTAGAATGTCTTAGATTATGTAATTATTTATTTTATTTCAGCCGGAAATACGACGATCATCACCAGAGGTTGTGGTATAAGCCGCAACACAACAGCTGAATCCTGTCAGAATGCCGGCTTTGAAGCCAACTGCAAGGTCTGCAATACAGATGGCTGTAATACCGCCTATGCCATAAGATTCTCCTTCCTGTTGTTACTAATACCCGCTGTAAGGGCACTAATATCCACCTAATATAATTTAAATATAGTATTTTACATTTCATTTTGTTTTCATTCTTGTCCTCGCTCAAGATGGCTGGCAAGTGCTGGATGTGAGAAGCTCAAGATCAATCGATGGGACACACAGTTGGAGAGGCCTATGTCCAGCAGTGGACTGTGAAAGGCTGGTGATGATGATGATTCTTACTCTTAAGAGGTCATAGTGCTTTTTTCGGAATATGTCTGGGATGCAGAGAACTGCTTGAAGGATTACAAACACATTTAGATAACCGCAAACATAGATTTCTTTGTGTATGTGTGGCACAGGAGGCTCCTACTTACCTGGTGGAAAGTAAAATAACCTAAATCATTGCGGCAACGGACCAGTAAGTAGCTAAGGAGGGAAAGCAAGTAGGAGGGATAATTTATCCCTGCCATTGTCTAATGACAATTGACTTTTGAGGGATTTGCTTTGGTCCCCACGCTTGGCAGGAGGGTTGGATACCTCAGTAGGTTTTATTTGTACCCAGGTAAACGCTGCTGTCTGTTTCCTAATATTCCTTTAGTCATCCTCTATGACACACACGGCATAAGATGGGGTGAATTTATTTTAAATCCGGAATCCACGCCGTTCCTTTAGTGTGCAACATCCCTAAAATTGTATCACTCATATATAATTACAAATCAGGTGAATACCCGTATTGTTTAAACTGTTTTAATTGTTGTAGCCTTATCAATTCCACTTAAAAGATTAAAGTCTTTGGTTACACCAAGATAATAGTTATTGGTACTTTACGATTTGAATTGGTACTCCGTAGTTTCCTCAGTATTTGCTTAGAAAGTATCGTATGTATTACATTGATCCGACATTGAAGACGTAGCTAAATACCACGGGCTGATGACGGGTAGCAGCGTCACCGTAGAGCTTCGCCCTGCGATTGCTACGTCTGCCTGCCCAGGGTGGCGATCATATGTAAAGCCTCCAGGTGTTTGCCCGAAGTGACGAACAACTAGAAAGACATCTGGCGGGGGAGTCCTCTTTTGTTTTCCTACAGTTAGGTCGATTGTTTGGCACAAGCACATACAGTACATAATGAAGTGAGGTGACTCATAAATGGATGCATCAGATAATAGTAAAGATTAAAACCAGCGTGCGTGAGTCAAGATATGTCTACTCGTATATGCAGGCGACAAACTAGACATATAAATTCTCTGTCAGAAATGAGAGGAGTGTATTTCGCTTTACAAACACAGCATAAAGCTCAGTATGTCATATACCGCTGACGTCGGTGTCCCAAGGAAAATGAAGCGACGTCCTTCGAGGACGGAAGGGTCGACCCACTGTGACGCCAAGAGGTCTGTCATTGACTAATCAAGGAACTGTTTCAGTTGACACGAGAGATTGACGCTGATTGAGACGCTGTATTAAATATAAATAAATATCAGGCATCACATACATTGAACCGATCCCAAAGTAAGTATGTAACTTGATCACTTTTTGTGGGTATCAGAACAACGGAGAGACCACACACACATCTTAACTAATATTATAAAGCTGAAGAGTTTGTTTGTTTGAACGCGCTAATCTCAGGAACTACTGGTCCGAATTGAAGAATTATTTTTGTGTTGAATAAACCATTATCGAGGAAGGCTTTAGGCTATATAACATCACGCTGCAACTATTAGGAGCGAAGAAATAATGGAAAATGTAAAAAAAAAAACGGGGAAAAAATAACTATTCCACGCGGACGAAGTCGCGAACACAGCTAGTGTTTCAATACAGATAGGAACACCCTGACACGCAACCAACACAAATGTACATCACACGAATGTTTGTCCCGGAAGAGATTATCGAACCTACGACCCTAGATTCAGAGGTCTCTACCAAATGGCCACCGGGCCAGTCAAATATGGACTGCCTTATCCCCTCAAGGTTTTATATACGCTCAACAATTCGGAGGTATAGGTATAGATATATATAAAATATGTCAAGTGCACGTTATATGTTATCTACATGATAGGAATTTTATCTTTTTGCTAACTACGTAACAGATTAGTTATTGATTAGATCACCATTAAACAGCAACACGTACCTACATGATCAAGCACACACGTAAATACTTGTAAAGGTATCATCATCATCATCATCAACCCACATCAGTTCACTGCTGGACATAGACCTCTCCAGTTGTTCGCCACTTAGAACTATCGTCTGGAGGATATACCCATAATCGCCACGCTGGACGATGGCGGGTTGGCGATCGCAGGGCATAGCTTCTCGCTCCGGTGACGCTGCTGCCAGTCATCGGTCTGTGTTATTTAGCTACGCCTTAAATTGTGATGGTTGGATGATTATATTAATTTAAACTATCTGTGTTCCAAATTTAATTATATCGGTCTAGCTCGAAAACGCGACAGACAGATATACTTTCACATTTATAAGTAGGTAAGTATTCCTAAGGATAAGGATTAGATAGACAGAAGTCTGTTTGCTAGACTAGATTAACTAAAGCTAGAAATAGATTACTTACTAATCCAATCTGATAATAGTACCTACCTACTACCTATTTCACTACATAATAAAAAACAAAGTCGCTTTTCTGTCAGTCAGTTTTCGATGTTTTCTTGGATCTTCAAAACTACGTAACGGATTTTGATGCGATTTTTAATAGATACTGTGTTTGAAGAGGATGGTTTAAACGTATAATACATGCAATACATAAGAGGTTCCTAATCTGACACCGCGAGCTTCCCGAAGCGAAGCGAGGGTCCTACTTACCTAACCTAGCGGGTCATAATCATCATCTTCAGCCTGTTGCAGTCCACTACTGGACATAGACTTCTCCAGTTGTCCGCCACTTAGGACAAACATCTGGAGGATATACTCATAGCTTCTCGCTCCGGTGACGCTGCTTCCCGTCATCGGTCTGTGATATTTAGCTACGCCTCCAATTGTGATGGGTCCACCACCACTAGTCGGTTGCCAGCGCCTCGTTTGTTATTATGTTCTGTTTTTTATTGGAATTGGGTGAATTGTATTATTATTATTATTTAATTGTAATGTAGTATACTTATTTTGTATTAATAAAACCTTTATAACGAAAATAGTACATTTTTCCGGTCATAAAATTACGCGCAAGCATAGTAAAATATTATTAGGATGTACACGTGTACAATGAGATATTATAAAAATGATAATAAGTAATTATCAAGATTTATATATAAGTCGATAAGTACTAGTGTGGGACGTGGTGCGAAGAGAAAGATGAAGATAGTTCTATTTACACTGTTTAATATTTACAAATATACACACGTCTCACTATGAAAAGAAAGGAAGGAGAATACGCGACAGGATAGAAGAATAGGTACAAGTAGAGAAAACACAATAAAAATAGCCGTAATAAATTTCCAATGATATAGGTGGATGCGGAAGAATGACAGCGACGAAGGGAATGACGTTATGTACAATTTACTTTTTACAAATGATGTGTGATGAGAATGAGGTCCAAATATGAAAAAGGCGGGACGCCACATCACCCCCCTCCAGAGACCATGGCCCTATGGGCGATAAGAGTCCAGAAACCGGACGGTTTTTCCTGATCTGGAGACAGGCGCCCGACCACTGGCTGCTTGGGTGTGTGAATGTACGTGAGAGGTGTTTTTAGAAGAGTGTGTGTCTGAGGTGTGCTGTGATGGTGGTGTGAGTGTGTCCGATGAAATGTGCTGTGTCGGTGGTGTAAGTAAATGCAGGTTGTCAAAAAACTTACGCCGCATGTCCCTGGTGAAGTAAGGTCTAGGAACACTACCACTGTCGCCGCAATACTGTTCGGCATGGGATCCGGGCAATTTGTGCTTCCTGATGCGCAATGAAGTGTCACTGCCCAGGAGTTTGTTCAGCTTGGGATCGGACAATTGTGCATTGGCGAGGGTTGCTGAATCGATGGGCTGAGATATCTCCTCGACGCGAGATAAGGAATCAGCCACAACGTTGTTTTTACCTGAAATGTGCCGAATGTCTGTGGTAAATTGGGCTATGAAGTCCAAGTGCCGAAACTGTCTAGGAGAACAGTTCTCCTTGCGCGAGTGGAATGCGAATGAAATGGGCTTGTGGTCCGTGTAAACAATGAAATGCCTCGCCTCAACCATGTGCCGAAAGTATTTAATGGCCTCGTATATGGCGAGGAGCTCTCTGTCGTATGGAGAGTATTTCTGCTGCGATGGCATAAGCTTTCGAGAGAAGAAAGCCAAAGGTTGCCATTCACCGTCTTTGAGCTGTTGTAAAGCTGCGCCTATCGCCGTATCAGAAGCGTCGGTGATCAAGGCTAGCTTCGAATTGCAGTCGGGATGAGCAAGCAGAGCTGCTTTGCAAAGGCTGTCTTTGCAGGCAGAGAAGGCATCGTGTTCCTTCGCTGTGAAATGTATGGGATGTGAACCTTTAACGGAGTCCGTCAGTAAGGCGTTAAGCGGAGCTTGGAATTGCGCGGCGCAAGGGATGAACCTCCGATAAAAGTTCAACATCCCCAGGAATCGACGCAACTCCTTGACGGTCTTGGGCACAGGGAAGTCCTGGATTGCCTGGACCTTCGCTGGTAAAGGCTTAGTACCAGCGGCCGAGATATCGTATCCCAAAAACTTAACTGAAGATACCCCGAAGACGCATTTGGCTGTGTTAATCACCATGCCGTACTCCCGTAGCCTGGTGAAGAATTGGCGGAGGTGCTGCGCATGCGTAGTGCTATCGGGTGAGAAAATTAAAAAATCGTTCAGGTACGGATAGCAAAAATTCAGCCCTCTCACCATCTCATCCACAAAACGCTGAAACGTTTGGGCTGCGTTTCGAAGTCCGAACGTCATGAACGGGAATTCGAACATGCCAAACGGGGTGGTGATCGCAGTCTTCGGAATATCCTCAGCGTTTACCGGAATCTGGTTGTAAGCCTTCACCAGATCGATGGTCGAGAAGACCTTGCAACCAGAGATGCTGTGGGCGAAGTCCTGGATGTGACGTATCGGATACCTGTCGGGCACGGTTCGCGCGTTAAGCATCCGATAGTCGCCACAGGGACGCCAGCCGTTGTCACCCTTGGGTGCAAGATGCAGTGGCGATGACCAGGGTGACTTGGAAGGCCTGGCTGTACCGCTATTCAGCATATCTGCAAACTCATCCCTAGCAACTTTCAGCTTATCTGGCGCTAGTCGCCGAGGTGTGCAAGAGACAGGAGGTCCGGGTGTAGTTTTGATGTGATGTACGGTGTTGTGTGTAATTACCCTAGGCAAGCCAGATGGACGGGTGATGTCTGGGAAGTCCCGAAGTATCTCGTGATATAGAGACTCGCCTGTGATGACTTTCACTGACGAGATATTGTTGGGTGACTGGACGGACGAAGCTGGGGCGATGAGACTAGTCTTACTGTCGATTAGTCGTTGGTTGCGACAGCCTACCGTTAGGTCGTAGTGCGATAGAAAATCTACGCCAATTATCGCCTTCGTCACATCCGCAACAATAAATCGCCAGGGAAAGTCGCGGCGCAAACCTAAGTTAAGCACTAGGTGAACATAGCCGTATGTAGCTATTGCACTGCCATTCGCCGCACACAACTCGTACGAAGTCTTCTGTCGTCGTTCTCGAAGTGCCGACCGTGGGAAGACGCAGACGTCGCTTCCAGTGTCAACGAGAAATTGCGTCTTCGATGTACGATCGACGACGAACAAGCGACCGGCACCTGGGCAATCAGTCGTCGCCATTACCGACTGCCGCTTCCTTTTCCCGACGTGTGTGCGCACGGCTTCGTGCACTTCCTAGCACGGTCCCCGAACTTGCGATGGTACCAGCACGAAGAGGACGTGCGGTAGGCAGACTGGGAACGTGCCGAGCTGGACTTCCGTCGTTGGCCGTGTTTGGAGCGCTGCCGTGGACGTGACAGCTCGCTGGCCCGCGCTGCCAAGGCTTGAACCTGTTGGGTGAGCGCGGCCACTATCTGCGTCAGAGCGTCCATGGTGTTCTGTGCCACGGCGGTATCGGCAGACGAAACACGCGAAGTCACGGGCGCCGAGTTGTACGTAAAGTCGGCCGGATGCTCCATTGATGCCGAGGTCATGATGGTCTACATACTTGTACTGCTTGGCTGTTCATCCTGTGCGCTCTTCGTGAACGAGCGGGGTCACCAGTGTGGGACGTGGTGCGAAGAGAAAGATGAAGATAGTTCTATTTACACTGTTTAATATTTACAAATATACACACGTCTCACTATGAAAAGAAAGGAAGGAGAATACGCGACAGGATAGAAGAATAGGTACAAGTAGAGAAAACACAATAAAAATAGCCGTAATAAATTTCCAATGATATAGGTGGATGCGGAAGAATGACAGCGACGAAGGGAATGACGTTATGTACAATTTACTTTTTACAAATGATGTGTGATGAGAATGAGGTCGAAATATGAAAAAGGCGGGACGCCACACTAGTATTGTACATTTTTGTGAAATCTACGATAAGGTTGCTTAATTTTTGTAAAACTCTAAATATGCTGTGGCCAATATGCAAATGCGGCCAATATTGGTAGATGTTAGATAGATAGAAACTCTTTATTGAACAAAAACTTGGGCTTCTCTTTCGCTTTCCATCAGGCGTAGGGAAGCCATTATGTCGAGCTACTACAAAAAAAAACACAGACATTACAGGAATTTCCCTAATCATCATCATCATGAACGATGTTCCCAAATGGGAACTTTTTATGTATGTATGGGCAAACCCCCTAAAACCCCCTGTGTCGGCAGTGGGCAGAAACGTGCAAGGACTCAAGTAGCAACGAATCATAGTACGGCCGCATCCCTGCCCTGCCCTGGTTAGCCGCAGTTAACAAGCGGCCTGCACTCCTGTTCCGGAGAGGGCAAATGCCCCTACCCCCTTTCATTCCCATCCCCCAGCTTCCGGGGACCGTACATTATGACCACCACACCACCGTGGAAGTCAGTTGTACATGCGAATTTATTAAAAGCAAGCGCCTTTATACCTCAATCACTGCCGTTCATTTATCAAATCTAATCGCTTAAAATATTATATTTAGCTTAAGTATATCTATCCGGTATTGTTATCATGAATACAATAGTTGAATTAAAATGCTGTTTTACATATTAGTATAATAATTATCAAAGATTAGTCACTCGTAATATCATTTTAGCTACGTGGAACTTTCGTCTGATTTTTATAAACATAGAAGAAATTCAGTTTTATTTCATTAAAAGACGGTTTATACTTTGTTATGGTCTTTTTGTAAGATTTGAATTAATGTAAAAATGTGTTCTTACTAGCATAGTCGTTAGGTATGTATCACTAGCCAAATAAGTCACTGTTACTCGAAATAAATAAATGAACAACTAAAACTTAATTAACGGGACTCAGCAATTTACTCGCAAACCACAGTTGGTGCTATACAGCCGAAATGTCAAGCTATACCCAAGTACGTATCGACTAGCCCGATGGCTCATTAGATGGTTCAACAAAACAACATAAACAAATAATATTGCTTCATTCATGAGCAAATCACGCCATGTTATGCAACGGATAGAATTTCGGAAAGATATATGAGCATAAATAGTAATTCTGTTAGGTAGGTAATTTGCAGCCGATTAATATTGCACAGGTCAACAAAAACGTTTTTATTAGAGTTGTCCTACATGTTATTGCGGCCTCTAATATTTAAAATTTTCAGTTAGTCATATGACTCTAATTGTATGCAGTGGGATATGCAAATCTAGGGATACTAGAATCTAGAATAGAATAAGAGAGGTAGGGCATAGCGAATGTTCGCTCGAATTGAGCCGCCCGTCCGGGGAAGGGCCTCCACCCTATAGAATACCGCAGTCAAATGACCTCTGGGTCGTGTTTCTGCCGGTGAGTAGGGTTTCCGGAGCCCGTGGGGGGTTAGGGTTGGGCCGGCATGGCGGTGGCAACTGACAAGTAACTGACCAGTTACTTGCCCGTTATCACAGCGACTTGGGCTTCTCTTTCGCTTTCCATCAGGCGTAGGGAAGCCATTATGTCGAGCCACTATAAAAAAAAAAAAAATCAGACGAGAGGTGTCGTCGAGATGTTGGGAGTGTGGAACGGACTTGGACAATGCCGACCCACTTGCACACTCTCGTCTGGTGTCCTGCGTGGGAAGAGAAGCACTCCGTTATCTCCTGAGTGGTCGGCAATCTATCGTATCTCAAGTCTCGTATATTTAAGAGAGGTAGGGCATAGCGAATCTTCGCTCGAATTGAGCCGCCTGTCCGGGAAGGACCTCCACCCTATAGAATACCGCAGTCAAATGACCTCTGGGTCGTGTTTCTGCCGGTGAGTAGGGTTTCCGGAGCTCGTGGAGGGTTAGGGTTGGGCCGGCATGGCGGTGGCAACTGACAAGTAACTGACCAGTTACTTGCCCGTTGTCACAGCGACTTGGGCTTCTCTTTCGCTTTCCATCAGGCGTAGGGAAGCCATTATGTCGAGCCACTATAAAAAAAAAAAAAAAATCAGACGGGAGGTGTCGTCGAGATGTTGGGAGTGTGGAACGGACTTGGACAATGCCGACCCACTTGCACACTCTCGTCTGGTGTCCTGCGTGGGAAGAGAAGCACTCCGTTATCTCCTGAGTGGTCGGCAATCTATCGTATCTCAAGTCTCGTATATTGTCGTGTCGTGTCGAGGATGGAGTGAGTTCCATATCCCTTTTCCCTGGTCGAACAAAATAAAACAAGTATACCAACTACCTATCTACCGATTGTAACTACACATACGACATACAGTGTATGTATCTGTCACGAAACTTTTTCCTTTTATAGCTATAAATCTGGAAAAGTATTAATAGAAACTAGAACGCATGATATATAATAGCCCGGCTAAAATATAGCAGATATAAAAATGGTCCGTTGACAAAAATTGTTCCGCCTGATGAGCATTTTCTCTCGAGGCACAATATTCGAAGAACTAGAACATCAGATGTGAAGATCTAAGGGACCAGCTACACTATTACATAGTTAAGAATAACGTCTTACCAAATGTTGTTCACTTGTTAGGCATTTTCTGGTGACATAATGAAGTCAAGAAAACTTATAATCTAAAGTTTTGGCGTGACTGAGTAATGATCACTATTATTGTAAAGTCCACATGAACGAATTCGCTAGCACCAGCTACTATAAGGGGATATAAGGGAACCTATCATCTTTTCATTCCAAGCCATCCTCACCTGCCCGTGGTGCTTCAACAACAACAAACGAGGCTCTGGCAAACCGACTGGTGGCGGTAAAACTATCACGATAGAAGGCGTAGATAAATACCACAGGCCGATGACGGGCAGCAGCGTCACCGGAGCAAGAAGCTACGCCCTGCGATCGCCAACCCGCCTGCCCAGCGTGGCGATTATGGGTATATCCTCCAGAAGTTTGCCCTAGGTGGTGAACAACTGGAGAGGCCTATGTCCAGCAGTGGACTGCAATAGGCTGATGATGATGATGAGCTACTATAAATAGAATACCACAGGCCGATGACGGGCTGCTGCCCCGGAACGAACGAGAAGCTACGCCCTGCGATCGCCAACCTGCCCAAGCGTGGCGATTATGGGTATATCCCCAGATGTTTGCCCTAAGTGGCGAATATCTGGAGAGGCCTATGTCCAGCAGTGGACTGCAGTAGGCTGATGTTGAAGATGTTAATGAGCTACTATAAAAAAGGGTGTCCTTTAAACATTATTCATCACCGTCAGCGGTGTTTGTACTAATCCCAAGCTAAACTGGAACCAATATGCTTACACGAAGATCGTACCGATTGCCCCCATATCTCGCCGATAAGATTAGTTATTGTTAATTTGTTGACTCATCAGACGCTAAAATTGAACAATATATTTGCACTAATAATGTCAATGAAAAATATTCGTTTGTTAGTTTGTAATGCATCTTGCAAACTACTATGCGGATTTTTACAATACTGGTTTCTTCACTAATAGTTTTTACACCGTTTCAGCCTCTTCTAAGCCTAGCGTGTTTCTGTAGTCTTCTGAATTCGAGGGGCTGGTTTCTTTGACGTCTTGTAACATTTTTGGTCTGATTTAAACATATAGAACGAATCATCATACGAGTATCCTATTTATTTTAACTTTATTACACAAAACAGTATATTTTTGTACCGTTTGAACGTATGGAATACGTCTATTGGTATTGTAATATAATTGATCTTAGTTCGCACAATAGACGTTTTCCTCCTTTCTACTTAAGTACTCCACTAAATTGCATCATCCTCTTTTGTTTCTTCTTGAGAACCATTTTTTTTTTCATTTGACAAAAGATGAGGGCTATTGTCGGTGACCTTTGCAAGGCGACTGACAGCGGCATCCAGACAGCCAGGTACCGTGATTGGTTCTATTTGAGGCAGGGAGATTTGACTCGAAAAGAAGATGAATTTTGAAAATCTACTCCTTAACGAGTGTAAGAAGGGATGAAGGTGCTTGCAAGATGAAAGTGATATTCACGAGGACGAAGTCTCGGGTAAAAGCTAGTTATGGACGAGCCTCCCTATTACAAACAAAATTTTGATAACGACTACCCTTCCTAAAATAGGTACCTACAATAAGGGCAAGGACCCTAATAAGTCTTCATTCTGTTATAGGCACCGCTAGTAGATGGAAGTGGCATGGTGGGAATACAGTCATATGGGGCACTTCCTGTCTAGAGTGAAATGGTTTTTAAAGGGTCGGCAAAGCTAATACGAACATGTGGTAATGCATTCGTTCATGGCCTGAGGTAGTCACTCACACCAGCCTGGTCGGAAGCACCATTGAGGTAAAAAATACATATACAGTAAAAATACTAAGTTAAAACCTTAGCTATGATTGTAATCTTTTAGGAAATATGGTCTTCAAAACGTAGCATAACTAACAAAAGGTATTTCTTCTTAAAGCTTTTAACAATGTCTTTAACAACTGGAGGTATCACGGCTACCTACTTTTCTCAAGTCAGCATCCCTGCGCGTTGAAGAACATCCTACTTTTCGTTTACCAAGGTGTCCATTCCATCGTACATCAGAGCGCTTGAAGACGTCATGACCTGCCCATTTCCACTTCAATTTACTCAAGACCAGGCAAAGTTTACACTTGTTGTCCAATTCAGGTGATCTTATCGTTATAAGCGTATCTTTTCCAGACAGCCTTTGGGTAGATTAGCAAGATAGATCGTATTTGTATTTATTTGTAAAAGAAAATTTGTTCATCTCACCGGATTAACGAACTTATGACTCAAACAATATTTTTAATTACGATTAGATTTATCTATCTTTGTCATGAATAGATAATACGTTCATATAAAATACTGTCGAATTTTCGTAGGCTGCAGTAGTTTAGAACTCATTACCGTAAACGGTATTCTATATAAAAAAAAAACAAAAAGTGAAAAAAGGAAAATGATTCGTGCTAAAAATTTATCGTGTGTCTCTGCTTTAATTTTAATCATCTCTTATTTTGGCGGTAAGTGCCAGTTATTTTATTATCGCTTGTTCTATTATGATTGCTGACTCAGCTGATAGTTACATTAGGGGACAACTAAACATTGTGCAATACATAACGGGAGGGGTCCACGAAGTAAGGCAAGTAAGGAAGAAAAGCGTCACTGAAGAGTGATCAGTTGTGACCAGGAGGGGGTCAAAAAGTCATGAAGTTTGTGTGTCTTAATTTGTGGATGGGCACAATACTATGCTCGATTTCCCGGGGGGAAATGCGATTATGCAACCCTGCCACTTGAGGGAGTAACGGGTTATGTGGGCCTCACGATGGTGGTGAGGCAGGGCATACCTCCTAAAAACCCCCGGTTCCTCCATCAAGCGCCTTATGGGGTGGTGCCATGGGGCTTCAGGAATTATAACTGCCATAACATGCCCAAGTTAAGCTACCATTTAAAGCTATATAACCGAACAAAGCTAATATCTATTATGTATTTAAAAGAAGAAAAGATAATAGGTCGCTTCCATCTCTTCCTATCTTTCTCGCTACCATTCTTTACCAACTCATATTTTATATATTTTGCAGCGGACGCGTTACAATGCTACGTTTGCCGGGGTTGTAGCGAAGTAACCTCTGAGCAACTCCAGACGTGCAGCGCAGTACAGCCATCTACTGCTGCTCCAACAATCACAACAGAGGATCCATCTTCAACTTACGACGACACAATAACAGGAAGTTCCTTGCATTGGACAGATCCACCAACATCGACTGCAAGCACAGACAGCGAGGCAACAACTGACGAATCCACAGTAACGCCTGAATCTACGGACTCGACGACTGATGGATCCACAGTGACGCCTGAATCTACGGACTCGACGACTGATGGATCCACAGTGACGCCTGAATCTACGGACTCGACGACTGATGGATCCACAGTGACGCCTGAATCTACGGACTCGACGACTGATGGATCCACAGTGACGCCTGAATCTACGGACTCGACGACTGATGGATCCACAGTGACGCCTGAATCTACGGACTCGACGACTGACGGATCCACAGTGACGCCTGAATCTACAGACTCGACGACTGACGGGTCCACAGTAACGCCTGAATCTACAGACTCTACGACTGACGGATCCACAGTAACCCCTGAATCTACAGACTCTACAACTGATGAATCCATAATAATAACTGCATCGGACCTGACCGATGAAAATAAGGTAAGAGTTAATTTTGCCTGTACCTGCAGATGACTTATTGTCAATCTACGCTCACTTGTTAAATGTCCAAAATCGACTTTCCACTAAATTCCGGATATACTCGTATAGAGACCATTGTCTATATTGACACATATTTGGGTAATTTCATATGCTTATTAATTGATGAAGAGTCTTGCTATCTACAGGTCTTAGGTTAAGATCACAGGCCCGCGTATTTTCTCATCCTATATCGTATTAATTTACAACGAACCCACAAAGGAAAGGGATTTTTTGAAAGAACTTAATAAAATGTTCTGTATTTGAAAACCCTAATGACGGTAAAATTTTATGTTTATAAATTTCTGACGATCTCATCAGGAATTTATAAACATAAAATTTCATCCATACTTGAGGATTAGAAGATACACAAATGTTCAGAATTTCCTAACAAATAAATAAATAAATAGCCCAAAAAATGGCACGCTGAGCAACACATCGTCATTTAGCCCAAACTAAGCCAAACCTTGTACTATGGGTATTAGACAATTGTTAAACTTACTTAAATACTTTTTTTTACAAATAAGTAAACTCTATTCTTAGTCAACTCCGAATCTGATAAATAGCAATAAGAGTCTGCTAAGGTACTTCTTGTGTCCGTGTGGTTTGCGGCTTTAGAATATAAATAAATAAAATACAAGTAGGTCGTACTGCGGTCACCAACCCGCCTGCCAAGTGTGGTTACTAAAGCAAATCTCCCCAAATAACATTTTTCATCAATGAAAAGTATAAAATGTGTTTTTCATTCTACATAGTATAATGCATTATTTCAGGTGAACCATAAGCGAGCAAAGAGACACAACCCATTCTACGACATGATCATGAAGTCTGTGAAAGAGAACTCTGATGATGATGACTTGTTAGATGCTAGGTGCTTGGTGACGTCTTATGAAGGTATGTAACATACGACTTTAAATACTAACATACATGAACCCAAACTCAAAGTAATGAACTTAATCACTTATGTTATAAATATTTATATAACTTATGTGCTTATATCGACCCGCCCTCGCTTTGCTTCGGTAGGTATTTCACTTGGAAACTATCCTGATGAATCACTCTATCTATTTAAAAAAACCGCATCAAAATGTGTTGCTTAGTTTTAAAGATTTAAGCATACATTGGGACAGACAGAAAAAAAAGTTACTTTGTTTTATAAACTATGTAATGATATTTTTACTAACATGGCAACATAATATTTACATTAACAGATACATTTTTATTCTCTTGAAATGCTGACGTGATTTCACTTCTATTTTGCAGCTGCGGATGGTGAGACGATTGTAATCCGAGGCTGCGCTTACGACTCTAACAACATAGAAGAACAGTGTAGAACTGCAATCGGTGAAAACTTCGATGGTACCCTACAGAGTTGCATAATCTGCGCCGAAGATGGTTGCAATTCGTCCACTAGAAACGTCGTTGCCAGTATTCTTATAGCTTTGTCAGTCTTCATTAACATATACAGTAATAATTAGGCTTTGAAACTCATTACCAGGGTCTGTTCCCCGATATCTTCAGATTTCAAGGCGAGAATGAATCGGTTATCGTTGGGTGAGGCTTCATTGTAGGCTCAAACGTGGCTCAAGATCAGGCAAGTTTGAGTCAAGCGCTACCCATATATTTATTAAAAAGTAAAGGTTTTTAAAACAAGGCTTTGTATTTTTAACAAGATTTTGTAAGTCATTTATTTTTGAATTACTGTACTAGAGTATCATTAAGACGAATCGCATTGTAACATAAAAACTGCCTACATTTTTTATTATCTACTATCATGTAGGACCTATCCTTTTTTAATAATAACAAATAAATATATTTAATTGCATTCCATCATTTAATTTCTAAATCTCTCCAGTCGATAACATATTTATCAATAGTTAAGTGTGATCTCATACAAATTACTTTAATGTAGCGTGTAATTTCCATAAGACCTGTCATATAAATATAATTTAATTGTGACTGATAAGATATAAAATATCTTAATTAATACCTACCTGTTTATTTTCTAAATGTTACCGATCTATGCTACTACTGCGAGGATTAATAGTAAGTTCAAGTATAAGATATTATCGTCGTAACAATGTCAATATTGAGCTTCAATACTGTAGATAATTTCGGTTAGGCCTACGCCTCCCGTTATTATAGATGACTTTCGAGGCCAATTGTTATCGATGGTTAGGCAACGTCAGTAAGTCAGACAGTCGCAGAAAAATCAGACAACGGACAGAAAACATCACATATATATAAATACAAGGACATTTAGCGTATCTATTTATTTAGTAGACCGTCCCATTTAACTGTACCACTGTGCACTGAATCTATTATAAAACCTGGCCCCTTCATAAAACGCCTTGGGCGGTGTCGAAGGTCCTAGATATAATCCTCCAAGATTTACGGTATATTTAAAAAAAAAACACAAATCGACCAAGCTACAAACTACCACTGGTTCGGAAAGCAGCATTTTACCGAGAAGAAAGATATTATCTATGCCCTGATATAACCTTTTTTCATAGTGTCAGTGTTTTATAGATACAATAATTGAACTTGATCAAGGCTCGGCTAGAGACTGAGTAAATCTACCTCGATTCAAAATGTTCGACTTTACGTTAAATAGATACTTAGATATTTTTAGTGCACATTGTAGTGCCTCCTATCTGCGGATGGTAGAAACCTTAGAAGAGAGTCCCGGCAATGCAACACCACACAACCACACCTGTCAACGGACAGCCTGTCCGTTCAGTGACGTTTGTGCACGAGACCAGTAACTGTCAAATACCGCACAAGCCAAACAGTTGACTTGAAACTAAGCACAAAGACCTTTAAAAGTACAATTTTGGAATAAGTTTAAAATAAGTCAGTTCGGCTACGGTAACCGCTTACCGTAGCCCAACCGTGTAGGCTTGTTTGAAAATCAAGATTTAAAATAATAAGGGAGCTAAACAAGTTAGCACTTGATATCAAATTACGTTCGACTATGAGAATGAAAAATTTAAATGTTAAAAAAAAACTTTTAATGCATTAAACTTGATTTTACACTTATTTATTTACTAAGTAATGTTGACACATTGGCACCATCAATGTAGGTATACTACTTAGATTTATCATCATCAGCCTATTGCAGTCCACTGCTGGACTCCAACTATTCGCCACCTTTTTTTTTCTAGAGGGGAATGCATTAGGCACCTTCATGCCGTCTCCCCCCTTGGGACTCACAGCTCCCGAAATGGGAGGGCATACCCACTAAACCCCCTATGTCGCCAGTGGGCAGCAAGTTGCAGGGACACGGGTAGCGCCGTTGCATACGGCCACATCCGTGCCTGCCCTGGCCAGCCGCAGATGATAAGCGGCCGGCACTCCTAGTCCGGGGAGGGCAAATACCCCTACCCCCGGATCCGGGGTTGAGTCCGGCACCCCGGCTCCGAATATACTTAAGACGAACAACATTGGGATGTAAGGGAGCGACCTATCAACTTTTCGCTCCAAGCCAGCCTCACCTGCCCGTGGTGCATCCTGCCGAACAACAAACGAGACTCTGGCAAACCGACTGGTGGCGGTAAAACCATCACGATAGAAGGCGTAGCTAAATACCACAGGCCGATGACGGGCAGCAGCGTCACCGGAGCAAGAAGCTACGCCCTTCGATCGCCAACCCGCCTGCCCAGCGTGGCGATTATGGGTATATCCTCCAAAAGTTTGCCCTAGGTGGCGAGTCCTATGTCCAGTAGTGGACTGCAATAGGCTGATGATGAACAACATTAATATAAAAGGTTTAAAGCTAAAAAGGTTTAAGCGAAGGTGAAAGCTAAGATAACAATTTTTACAGCGGTTTATTTTCGGCTTATGATTTTTTTGCAAAGTCAGTGATTTTTTTTCTAAATAATTACGATGATGGCCAGGGCGAACTATTGGGGGAGCGGAAGGCTCTCACCCCTAGGCAAAGTCAGTGACATTTTACTACTAATCACAATCAGAATCGGAAGTAAGACCATATTTCGCGCCGAAGCAAAAGAACTTTTTTTTGTGTTTGAATTAGTTTTCTTGAAATACTGTCCTGCAAATTTTTTGAGCAATGGGCTTTTATGTAGATTTAAATAAATACAAAAGTTATGAAATGTTCGGAATTTAACGCGTATATTCTTGCCCTACATGTCCACCGGGTTGAAACAGCCATGATCACAAGAAGACTTCCCCAAGAGAAGAATCTTGTGATGCAACGGGAAATTGTAAAAGTTATATTATGTAGAAAAGTGGTGTAGGCAAAAATAATTTTTTTTCGCGTTACTCGAAAGGATAATCCCCCCAAAAACATTTTCATGTAAAATGTAGCCAAGACGAGGGCGAGACCACACTGCGTGCCCTGTCAAAAAGTTATCAGATGTCATAAAGGGGCCAAGCTGACTACAACTCTACACGCCCCCGATTATTCTACAATCACAAACTTAACATCTTTGCCAAAATATGTGGATGGCCGTTTCGCATAACAATGAGGGTAATTTTTATTTTCATTTCTACAATAGTTCTTACGAAAGCTCAACGGCCAAGCCACATATTTTGGCAAAGATGTTAAGTTTGTGATTGTAGAATAATTGGGGGCGTGTAGAGTTGTAGTCAGCTTGGCCCCTTTATGACATCTGATAACTTTTTGACAGGGCACGCAGTGTGGTCTCGCCCTCGTCTTGGCTACATTTTACATGAAAATGTTTTTGGGGGGATTTCACCTCTTTTTGTAGGTTGCTTGTTTATTGCAGTATTGTATTTTTATTTTTTCCCCCTAGTTTTTAGTAATTATTCACTGACTAAATATATAGGTATATTATATAGTACGCAGTCAGTTCATCATCATCATCAGCCTATAGCAGTCCACTGCTGGACATAGGCCTCTCCAATTGTTCGCCACTTCTGGCAAACAACTGGAGGCTTTACTCGTAATCGCCACGCTGAGCAGGCGGGTTGGCGATCGCAGGACGTAGCTTCTCCCTCCGGTGACGCTGCTGCCCGTCATCGGCCTGTGATATTTACAGCCCGTTCCCATTTGTCGGTCCGGATTTTAATCGGAGGTTACAATGCCAGAACATTTATATTATATGGAGCTGTTCACATTTGTTGGAATCTGATTTCTTGCCTGGCCCGACAAGAAATGTCGGGTGTTTTGCCAGCCCTCTATGCCCGGAAAAAAATCGCCTCGCCTATGAATATGAATGGCGCTGTTCACATTTGTCGGATGTCGGGACCGATAACCGATGATTGAAACTTGTATATTCGTTAATATAATTATGGACTGGTAGAGAATGCCACACGGCACTAAGGCCGCCATTTGTATTTTCATCATCATGATGATGATGACGATGTTAGTTTTCTGGCTCGCCCACTGGTTGACTGGTATAGAATGCCACATGGCATTAAGTCCGCCATTTGTACTTTCATCATCATCATGATGATCATGATGATGACGATGTTATAGTTTTCTAGCTCGCCATATGGTTGACTGTTAGATAATGCCACACGGCATTAAGTCCGCCATTTGTACTTTTATCATCATGATGATGATGATGATGTTATAGTTTTTTGTCTTGCCCAATGGTTGACTGGTATAGAATGTCACATGGCATTAAGTCCACCATTTGTACTTTCTTTGAGCAATAAAAATTAAATAAATAAGACAACGGATAAAAAACGGACTAATTTTAGGGGTTGGGGTGGTAAACTTTAAAGTTTTATATTTTTCCTCTAGCTTGTATACTAATAGCAGCTTACATATCAAATTTCAGCTTTCTAAGACTTCAAGAAGTACCTACCCTAAGAATTTTATGTTTCGTACAAATTGCCACCCCTTAATGTTAGGGGTCGGGGGGTAAAGGTTAAAGTTTTATAATTTTTCTCTTGTTTATTTGCTAATATCATCTTATAGGCCAAATTTCAGCTTTCTAGACCTTTACGAACCACCTTAAGAGTTCTTGTTTCATACAAATTGCCATCCCCTAATTTTAGGGGTTGGGGGGGGGGGGGGGGGGTAAATATTAAACTTTTATAATTTTTCTTTTGTTTTTATACTAATAGCAGCTTACATATCAAATTTCAGCTTTCTAAGACTTCAAGAAGTACCTACCCTAAGAATTTAATGTTTCGTACAAATTGCCACCCCTTAATGTTAGGGGTCGGGGGGTAAAGATTAAAGTTTTATAATTTTTCTTTTGTTTATTTGCTAATATCATCTTATAGACCAACTTTCAGCTTTCTAGACCTTTAGGAACCGCCTTAAGAATTTTTTGTTTCATACAAATTGCCATCCCCTAATTTTAGGGGCTGGGGGGGTAAATTTTAAACTTTTATAATTTTTCTTTTGTTTGTATACTAATAGCAGCTTACATACCAAATTTCAGCTTTCTAAGACTTCAGGAAGTACCCAATAATTTTGATGATCAGTGAGTCAGTCAGTCAGTCAGTCAGTCAGTGACGAAATCGGAGGTTTTTACATGTTAATAAAAACCAAAGTATCAAAGCTACGGTATTCAAACTTTGTATGTTTAATAAGTGTACTGATGGCATTCTATCTTGACAATTTTAACTATTTAGCATCATTCGAACCAAAGTTATGAGGGTTCAAAATAACGGCGAAACCTTTCGAGAAAAGATAGGTAGTGCCCTTGCGCTTCGCTTGGCTCGTCTTGGCGAGGGCACGACCGTGCCCTCAGATCTGGATATATTTATCCAATTTTGCTTATCAACCCGCCATCATCGAACTATGATAAATGAATACGTCAAACGCTACGTTTTTAATTATCATTAGCAAAATTCCCTCTATCTTTGTCTTTAACAGATAATGCGTTCATATAAAGTTACTATCAAATTTCAGTATGATCAGTAGCTTTGAGGGCGTTACCGTCCACGCGCTAATCTATTATTATTTTATATAAAAATAATAGTGAAAAAAAAAGAAAAATGTTCGGTGCTAAATATATTTTGTGTGTTCAGGCTTTCATATTAATTATCTCTTATTTTGGGAGCGGTAAGTTATTTATATAATAACTTATATTAAATTAAGCTACGATAAGCTATAGATTATTCTGTAGATTTCACATTAATATTTCATTGGCAGATAGTTATGTACTTATAATTGCACACCAAAAAATAATTACTTAGAACTAGGCAAAGTATACAATAACAATTACGAGTAGTATACAATTCTTGTTCGGTATATCGTAAAATTAAAAATTCAGCAGATACTTTCGGTAAATAGCACATTCACAACAATTTTACATCAAATGTATACTTTGTCTCTATCTACCTATCAAAGCATTGCATATAATGCATCGGAGACTCAGCTCTGTATCCGGGCATCGTGCATGACATACAATACACTATTTAATTTAATTACCTAACAGCAAAGAAAAGTCTTGACAAATGAATGTCTTTATAACCTTTTTTAATTTATTTATAAAGATTTTTTGGCAAACTGAATGCTTCCATCACGATGCCTAAGTTGATTCCTTGGTGGGTAGTTGAACGTTGATCAATTTTATTGCTTTCCCGATATGATGGTCATTGGTAGAAGCGATTATAGACTTATCGTTATACACCGTCTTAAAGTATCGTTAGAGCAAAATTAAAATTGATTTTTAAAAGGTGGTTCATCTTTCCCACCTGTTAAAGTCTCTTCGGACTTAGGGGGAGTCTGGGTTTCTATCCTATAACACGGTTAGTTTTCATTTTAATTTAGCTCTTTCCTCTAACTAACCCGACTGGATATCGAACCCGGAACCATACGCGTTGCGCCACTTTATTCCGAAGGCTACCTAGAAAGATTAAACAATTATGAAAATACTAATAAATAACCTACTATTACAATGATCACATGCTATGTCGGTAAAAAAAATGTTTGCGCAACATATTTAAATACTTGTGTTGCTTGTTTCTTTTTGCTTACAAGCGAATTGTGTCAATCTATAAAACATAGTTATTGTTACTTAGACAAATAATGATTTCATTACCTCATTTTATTTCAATTCTATAAGAATATTGTTAAATAAATCAACAATTCTACGTGGGATTATTAAAAAAAGGGGCTCTCTGCCAACACGTGTTTCCTTCCTATTTATGGGGTGAGAAAAGGTAGTATCTCGCGGACTGGAAACTAAGGTTTCAGCCGTAGTAAAAACAATTTTTGAGCCCAAGACTTTTTCATTCTTGATGCTCTAAATCAGGCAAAAATAAGCAACTATTCTGCAGGATTATTTAAAGAAATAAACAAAATTACATTAGCTGCCGACCGTATACGTCCGCGAGACAATAGATTTTATATTATACCTGGTATGAAGCATGAATCATTACGCAATCAGTTAGAAAACATACGTGTTTTTATATCGTCTGTGTGGGTGATTCCCCGTTATGGCGTAGGGTTTTGTGTTTCAGTGATTAGTGTAATTAAGGTGGATTATCTTTTACCTACTTACTTTATATCGATTAAAAATATAGTAGATACACTTGCCAAGTCCAATAGCGAATAGGCATAACTTTTTAATGGATTTATTGGCCAAATACACAAATTTCGAAAAATATAAAAGGCAGGCAGCGACCCCAGAACTCTATAGATATAAGATTTCACCGTAAGATTATAATCTATCCAGCGAGATTTTAATCTATCAACAGATTGTGAAACGATCGTAGGTACTGATTACAATAAAAAGTACCTATTATTTTTCGATAGATGGCAAAATCAATCAATATGAAAACGTCAAACTGTGATATGGTATGCGACGGAACGCATCTCGCGCGCTGATTGGTTGAACTGAATGTGACCAGTGACGTCATATTCATGGCGTTCTTTTCACAATCTGTCGACAGATTACAATCTCGCTGGATAAATTATAATGTAATATTATATTTACAATTTTACGGTACGGTAACATATACATTCTATACATACATATACGTAAAGAAATGAAATCACCACAAACATACTATATAGACTACCTAAACATAAAAACATACTTATATGAAAAATGTTTATCGTATTATGAGTGTTTGTTCGAGTAGTGGGTGGGATTCCAAGTCCTTATTGCAACATACAGATAGATAGGATTGTTCTATCGTAAATACATTTATTTATACATTAGGTAGGCCCTGCGCTACTTTTATTTTTAATTAGGTAAATAATCTTAAATAAATAAATATTCCAGTGCGTCCCACGCGTAACTACGCGATATCCATCGGGTTTAAAAAATACGGACTTCCATAAAATGGAGTCTAAATTTTAAGTTAGATTTTTAGCAATACATTGGTGAAAACCGCATTCAATTCCATGCAGTAGTTTTTGCGTGATGCGCGATCAAACATACCGATAAAAATTTCTCCCATTTTCCCAACACTTCCCTTCATGCTCTGCTCCTATTGATTGTAGCGTGATGAAAAGTATACTTTAACCTGCCCAGGAGAATGAATTGTTCATTGTCAATTGTACCTACCAAGTTTCGTTAAAATCCGTCGAGTAGTTTTTGTTTGTATGTCGAACATACAGACAGGACAGACATACATTTTACATTTTTGGCATCAGTATCGATACGATTATGCCCTGATAGTTATTTTGAAAATACATTTAATGTACAGAATTGACCTTTCTACAGATTTATCGTAAGTCTAAATATAGGAGATAAGTATAGATTGTCCGTATGGTTTCCGGATATAGAATAGGACCAACCCATCTCATTCCGTGTGTATCGTAGAAGACGATCCAGGTAATATTAGGAAACGGGTAACAGCTTTACTTGGGTACAAATAAAACCTACTGCGGTTACAAATCCACCTGCCAAGCGTGGTGACTAAGGTGAATCGAATCTCCCTTTTAATTTTTTTTTGTACGGGGGAATATGCTTTTGCGCATCCCCGCCATTCGGGGGAACGGCGGGGTACGTGGGACTCACGCCACCCGCGAACTGGAGGACGGCACCTTGCCTCACGATGGTAAGGAGGCCTGATAGTTATTTTGAAAATACATTTAATGTACAGAATTGACCTTTCTACAGATTTATCGTAAGTCTAGATATAGGAGATAAGTATAGATTGTCCGTATGGTTTCCGGATATAGAATAGGACCAACCCATCTCATTCCGTGTGTATCGTAGAAGACGATCCAGGTAATATTAGGAAACGGGTAACAGCTTTACTTGGGTACAAATAAAACCTACTGCGGTTACAAATCCACCTGCCAAGCGTGGTGACTAAGGTGAATCGAATCTCCCTTTTAATTTTTTTTTTGTACGGGGGAATTATGCTTTTGCGCATCCCCGCCATTCGGGGGAACGGCGGGGTACGTGGGACTCACGCCACCCGCGAACTGGAGGACGGCACCTTGCCTCACGATGGTAAGGAGGCAGGAAATACCCACTAAAAACCCCGTTCGTCAAGCGCCTTAGGGGCGGTGCCATGGGTCCTAGGAGACCCATGCTGCCATGACACAGCCAGCGCAGTCCACCCTAATAAGCAGACTCCCCAAACCCCGCCTTTGGGGGGAGTGACGGGAATCCCCTTTATAATTAATTTTCATTTGCTTTACCTATATGTAAGTATAAGGCTTATGCTCATTAGTAGACATTTATAGACTGATAATTATGATTATAATTTTTTTTCTTTTTCACAGCGGATGGGTTACAATGCTACGTCTGCCGTGGCTGTACCGAGGTAACCCCAGAGCAACTACAAACATGCAGTCCGAGACGTCCAAGTACTGTTGCACCAACTACAGAAGATACAAATACAACTGATGATGATACAACAACACCATCAACCACAACTGAAGAGCCGTCAACATCAACTAGCACAAGTACTACTGATGAGTCCACAGTAACTGTGTCGACTACGGACGATACTACTACAACTACAGACTCTACTACAACAGACTCGTCAACAACAGACTCGTCAACAACAGACTCGTCAACAACAGACTCGTCAACAACAGACTCGTCAACAACAGACTCGTCAACAACAGACTCGTCAACAACAGACTCGTCAACAACAGACTCGTCAACAACAGACTCGTCAACAACAGACTCGTCAACAACAGACTCGTCAACAACGGACTCTACAACAACAGACTCTACAACAACAGACTCTACAACAACAGACTCTACAACAACAGACTCTACTACTACAGACTCTACAACAACAGACTCTACAACAACAGACTCTACTACTACAGAGTCCTCAACGACCACAACAGAGGAAGCATCAACATCTACAACAGAAGTACCAACAACATCCACGACAGAGGAAGCCTCAACATCTACAACTGACGTACCATCAACGTCGACGACACAGGAAGCCTCAACAACTACAACTGACGTACCATCAACGTCGACGACAGAGGAAGCGTCAACATCTACAACAGAGGTACCGTCAACGTCGACGACAGAGGAAGCCTCAACATCTACAACTGACGTACCATCAACGTCGACGACAGAGGAAGCCTCAACATCTACAACTGATGTACCAACAACGTCCACGACAGAGGAAGCATCAACAACTACAACTGATGTACCAACAACGTCTACGACAGAGGAAGCCTCAACATCTACAACTGACGTACCATCAACGTCAACGACAGACGAAGCATCAACAACAACAACTGACGTACCATCAACGTCGACGACAGCCGAAGCATCAACAACTACAACTGATGTACCATCAACGTCGACGACAGAGGAAGCATCAACATCTACAACAGAAATACCATCAACGTCGACGACAGAGGAAGCGTCGTCAACTACAGACGATCCTACAAGTACTACTGGAGACGAAGAAAACATTGTTGATGAAAATATGGTAAGAATTACACTTAACTTTTATCGTCCAGATATACCTACTAATCTCCCAAAAAACATTTTCATGTATAACAGCATTATATGCAAGAAAAATCCGACTTCAATAAGGTGACAATGTGACCAACTAAGAAGTACCTTTCGAATAAAAAAATAATTCTCCAAATCGGTTTACAATTCTCGGAGATATGTGGTAACAAACATACGAATTCTGTTGGATTGAGAACCTCCTCCTTATTTTGAAGTCGAATATAAATTAATAAGTACTTTGTAAGCACATGAAAATATTGTTGATGCGTGTTCCCTTTGTTAATGTTTAGAAATGTAAAGGAACCGAAAATTTATGTATGACCAACAAGCTACGTCTAGCACTAAAAAAGCAATTATATAGGCATATGAAATCAATGCTATCTAAGGAGATAGTAATTTTCCCCGCTTCAGGTCGCAGGTCTTAGGTTAAAATCCCAGCGAATCAGGATTTTATTATACTTAATTGTGATTCACCGTATTTTAAGTAATAACTTCAAAATTCCCGAACTCGGTAAAATTTGATATTCTGATTTAGGTATTGTTTATCACAAATAGCATTGATTTCAGTTAGACCTATTAGTAGTAAATTAAGGTACGACAATTTTATATAATTCTGATTTGAAGATTATATATATACTTAGCATTACTAAAAATCTTCACTTAATATAAAAACATATTTAATACTAGCTGTGCCGGCGGCGTCACACGCGTGGATATTGGGTTTCAAAACTAACGGACTTCCATAAAATGGTACCTAAATTTTAAGTTAGACCTCTAGCAATACATTGGTGAAAACCGCATTTAATTCCATGCAGTAGTTTTCGCGTGATGCGCGATCAAATACACAGGTAA
This sequence comes from Conogethes punctiferalis, assembly GCA_031163375.1. Lineage (NCBI taxonomy): Eukaryota > Metazoa > Arthropoda > Insecta > Lepidoptera > Crambidae > Conogethes > Conogethes punctiferalis. The sequence continues at coordinate 14,172,007 of CM062090.1, read as the reverse complement.
AAATTTCTTCCGTTTTCCCAACACTTCCCATCACTGCTCTGCTCCTATTGATTGTAGCGTGATGAAAAGTGTACTATAACATGCCCAGGAGTATGAAGAGTAATTGTACCAAGTTTCGTTAAAATCCGTCCAGTAGTTTTTTTTTTTATAACGAACATACAGACAGACAGACAGACAGACAGACAGACAGACAGACAGACGGACAGACAGACAGACAGACAAAAATTTTACTGATTTCATTTTTGGCATCAGTATCGATCACTAATCACCCCCTGAAAGTGATTTTGAAAATATATTTCATGTACAGAATTGACCTCCCTACAGATTTATTATAAGTATAGATTAGTGAGCAATAAACGATCTAAAAGCTCTTTTGGTCTGATTTCACTTATTTTGTTGTCTTTGTTATAGCTACTAGGAGAAGGTTCTTAATTTTATTAGCATTTAAAAAAAAATTTAAAAATTGCACGGAAAAATAGAAAGTTTAAGAAACAACACATAGTATTGCACCTGTGCGAAGCCGAGGCGGCTCGCTAGTAGCTTATAAAAAAAAAGCACGCAATCTATTAATATTAAGCATTTAAAATAACATCGGCTTATTTTAGCTTACTTACATAACTTTATTAATTTTGCAGGTGCGGGATAGCCGGGCAAAGAGGTATCATCCGTTCTACGACTTGATCCCCATGAGATCTCTGAAGGAAAATGGTGATGATGATGATGATGAGATAGCTGCCAGATGCTTAGTGACGTCCTTTGAAGGTGTGTAACATTTGATATTATTTTGTGTTTTTATTTGTCTAGAAGGTATAGTAAAAGAATTTTCACACAACTTTTATCAGCAATGCCTGTAGTGTTTTCAGCTCAAAAGTTAGTCAAAATCTATTCCAGAAGGTTTGAGCAGACAACTGCACTTGTTGTGACAAAAGTTGTCATCAAGACAAATTTAAGTAGTAACGTAAATATTGCGTTTAAGTAATTGATTTCTTAACAAAAAGATGTTTTTGGATGAATTTTACACTTGCGAAGAGGACTTTCCGCATCAGTTTTGTACTTTTGTAGCCATAGGCTTTCGCCGTCCCATTTTGCTACAATTTTTTGTTGTGGTTTTGAAATAGATACCTACTATTTTTATTAATTCTTTCTAGTAGCGATGAAGTAACATGCAAAATCAAACGTAGTCAAACCCTATTGTAATCAAATTCTAAATCACTCAGACCCGTAATGACTTTATTTTCATAGTAGGTACTGGGCCGTATCGCTTTCATGATAGTTATAATACAATATAGTATCGGTTCTTTAGTCTGATAAGAATAAGATACACAGGTACACCTTGTCCAAAAGGTGTAATACAAAATAAGGCGTATCAATAGAAATGTATTTATTTTAGTCAATACATTAGACATGTTTATTGCATATCATTTATTGTACAATAAAATTAGTGAACCTATATAGTACGTATACATTGTAATGGATATGTATAGATCTACCTATAGAGATATCGGCAAAAATAATAATGCTTCATATTATCTCCTCAAATTATTTGGTCGTAAAATGGATAATATAACTGTATCTGAGTATATTAACAGTTTATATCTTTGCACGTAAATCCCTCATGTTTTCTACGTCATAATGTATATCATATAAGTAATTTTCATAATCGAAGGTGAACGTTTGTTAACGACACAAGGTTTATTGTTTATTTTGTTTGAATATTTGAAAGCGATCAAAAATTCTCTTCAAAGTTCTTGCTGTAGGTAGTTCTATATTTACAAGCATGCTTTCGATTAAAACATCTCGTTTTATAACCACAAAAAGCTAAAGAGGAGTCTGTTTAAATATTTTAATGGTACCATAATAGGGGCACAAAAATCGATGCGAAGTTCAACCCAAAAAGTATTTGGCAAATCTTTTCGTATGGCTTTAAAGCATGTCAAATACTATAACCTAATACTTTTTCCTGCAGAAAATGGTGAAACCGTGGTGATACGAGGCTGTGCGTACGATACTGACGACGTAGAAGAACAGTGCCGAGGTGCAATCGGTGAAAGTTTCGATGGAGACCTTCGAAGCTGCATCGTATGCGCAGGAGATGGCTGCAACTCATCCGCTAGGAACTTTGTCGCCTCCATTCTTATAGCTTTATCCGTTTTCATTAGCATATACCGTAATAGTTAAAAAGTTTTAAAATTTTAGGTTTTGTATTTATTTATTTTTTTACAAGATTTTGTCTTGATTTTGAAATCTATCTTCTAAATCGCTTCAGTCAGTGACGCTAATATTCACTTTGGTCACTGCTGTCAGTTTGGCGGTTAGTAATTTATTTTATGTTGACAATTATGTTAGTTGGTTTCTAATATTAATTGTAACATTGAGAAATGGTATCTGTAGAAGTCAAATCTGAATCGATCCTTTTGAAAAGTAATTGACGTAGCTACATTTCAAGTAAGACTGAGATGAAGTGTTGAGTAAAAAACAAAATGTAGGACGTTATTTTGCATTAGGATAAGCGTGGGGAATACGCCCAAAGAACCTACAATGTTAAAAGGGTTAAATATAAAATGGGTCTTCTCAAAAAATTAATTTTATATGAAGGCATTTGTTACTTGGACTGTTTGTAGTATGAGTTTTTCACAAACAATTTTAACGCAACTGCGTCTGTTGGTAAAATTTACATTAAAAGTTTAAACGTGTAGATAGATAAATTATTCGTCTACCTACACAATAGAGGAGAAAATTGTTTATTTGAAGCAGCATATACAAAACATTAAAACACAAAAATCACAAACAAAAACCATTGTTGTAAAAAGAAAGAATAGGTTTTCAGACCCCCGTGAAGGTGAAACCACGACCCTGGTTTAATAAGTACATATATTAATTGACTGCTAAATTATAATAACACCAAACTTAACGATTAATCAAGTACATCCGTCCCAGTCGTATTGAACGATTTGTAAGATATTCAAGTATTTAATTATTACATAATAGCTAAAGAGAATAGCATAATTTATATCTACATTCGAGCTGAGACAAAATATTATGTAGCTTTCAGAAACTTTTGCATTTCAACTGATTTTACTACAGTGCGATAGTAAATTGCGAATACATAGGTATTTCTTTTGAAAGCTTATTGTGTTTATAACGTAAAACACTTTTCATTACCATAGTTTTTACTTTAAATGTATAGATCCTATTTTAGTTATTTAATAAATTATGTTAACATTAGTTGGGTTGTTTACAATTTTTATCAGATTTGTTTGACTTTAATGAAGTTGTTAATAATCAAAATATATTCCAATAAAGAAGTGTGATCTCATACAAATTGTAAAATCCGTTTAGCCTTTAACTTTAATATTGTATAATTTCATTGTGATCATTTTTATAAATAGTATTTAAATTGCTGTAAGACGTACCTATAAATAAAAGAAATCCAACTCTTTAAATGAACACAGCAGTTGCAGTTTTATTTATTTCTTTAATAGGTATACATGGACGTTCTACGTCCATGACTGTGTGTGACAATGCGACCTAAGCCGACGTAACTCCGTAGCCCTAAATGCAGACCAAGGCAATGTAGTTAAGTGCGAGCATGTCAGCCAAGTTTCTACCAAGGTGGATATAAAAGAAATTATAACATAATTTCATTCTACAAAGCAATTCACAAGTAATACCTACTTTTGCACGTCATTTCATTGAATATTCATAAATCTCCACAAAGGTGGTACCTACAATTTAAACTACAACAGTTAAACTTTAACAAAACTTAGACTAATGATGTCTAAAGTTAAAGTGGACAAAGATTGTAAAAGACTACCATAGAGTAGTATAGGTTGGACAGATTATTTTCTTTTTAAGTTTCCGTACATGGAAAAATTGACAAACGGAACCCTCATAAGAACTTGAGCGTCTCTCTGTCGACCATTCCACCCCTCTTCCCTGACCTCCGAAACTTAGCCTAGAATACTGAAAAAAGATTACGTAAAGTAAGTAAATTGCTTACTTATAGATTGCAGGAAAATAGTTTTATGAGGGCTTATTTATTTATTTATTAGAAATCAACAGCGTAACATTTGAATACATTAATTAGCATATGTAATTATAAAGGCCAATTACAGATTTCCTTAAAAAAAATAATTTTTCATCAATACCAAATAATAAATTCGAGTGTGTATTATCGTTTGCGCGTATGTGTGTGTATGAGGGTAGGGTAACAAAACTTAGGGTAACAACTGGACTCCCCCCTAGTGAGGGAGTGTGAGGGGCCTGCCCATTTTGGGTGGACTGCGCTGGCGGTGTCAGGGCAGCATGGGTCTCCTAGGACCCCTGACGTCGCCCCATGGCGCTTGATGAAGGGGCCGGGGTTTTTAGTGGGTATTTCCTGCCTCCTACCATCTGAGGCAGGGTGCCGCTCTTCCGTTTCTGAAAGCGGCGTAAAAGAAAAAAAACAAGGTAACAACTGGACATACTAGATTGTTAATACGAGTATAGAAATGGCTGGCATTCTTAGTTCATTCGTAGACGTTAATTCGTAGTTTCTAAATCTGAGCGGAAATAGGTATTGTGTTAAGTACTGCTGCAGACCAATATATTCTTTTTTATAGTAGCTCGACATAATGGCTTCCCTATGCCTGATGAAAAGCGAAAACGAAGCCCAAGCGCCGTGACAATGGGCAAGTAACTGGTCAGTTACCTGTCAGTTGCCATCGCCATGCCGATCCAACCCCAAACCCCCCACGAGCTCCGGAAACCCTACTCACCGGCAGGAACACGACCAATGGAATTAAATGCGGTTTCCACCAATGTATTGCTAGAGGTCTACCTTAACCTTTAGGTACCATTTTATGGAAGTCCGTTATTTTTGAAACCCGATATCCACGCGTGCGACGCCGCCGGCACAGCTAGTATCTAAATAAACCTGAAATATTTTCACATATTTTGCTTATCTACTCAGGTATGTCTATAAGTAGGAAATAAGGATTATAGGTTTTATCGAAACTTATAATACTTATTATCGACTATTTATAACATAAATAACTTGTGTACAAGTGTGTTTCGTTCATTCATACCGATAAGAACCTTATTAGACACGTGTATTTATTTTATACTAAGAATAAACTATGTACTTATTATCTAAACATATTGATAAGAGAGGCATAGCGAATCTTCGCTCGAATTAAGCCGCCCGTCCGGGGAAGAACCTCCACCCTATATAATACCGCAGCCAAATGACCTCCGGGTCGTGTTTTTGCCGGTGAGTAGGGTTTCCGGAGCGAGTAGGGTTGCGCCGGCATGGCGGTGGCAACTGACCAGTTACTTGCCCGTTATCACAGCGAATTGGGCTTCTCTTTCGTTTTCCATCAGGAGTAGGGAAGCTATTAATGTTGAGCTACTACAAAAAAAGAAAAAAAAGACGCATTCGCTCCACCGATTGTCAGCTCTACGGCGAACATGAGTTTTCATTCTGCACTTTAGACTCTGACATCAGTTACTATAATGTATAAATACATTATACCCTATATATTTTAAATAATATATTTCTACAATAAATTGTACAAATACGAAGGTATTTATGACATAAAAAGGTGTTTAAAGATGATCAAATTGTTTCGTGCACGGCGCATGTTTCAGAATTGCTAAGTAATAAGATAATTATCTGCGATACGATACGTATTTATTTATTATCTTAAGCTTAGATAACGTAATAGGAAATAACAGTCGTTATAGATAATGGGCTAATTCTAACCGCTTCAACCTAGTCAGAGTTTTATATAATTTGTACACCGTAAAGGTACGACATGTTGAAACCTGTATTATTGACCTTCCATCTATGTACACATGTTTCGAGCAAATAAATTATCTTTATCTTTTATCTTCAAATATTTAGTTTCCAATACCTACCTATAATAATGCTTATCTCTATGAATCAAATATTTAACCAAACTCTAAAGACTTACTCTGAAAACAACTTCACAATGAAAGTTTAAAAGAAGACACAAAAGAAAAACCAAGTTTGAGAGAGGTAAAAGATACCACATCGACCTCCCACTGTCACGCTGTGTGTCGAGGCACGAGGGTATCCCGAGTAATCCCGACCCCCTCAGCCAGAGTGCTCGTAGCAGACGAATGTCGGGTTCAATGGGTATTCTCCATAAGCTTTGGTAATATTATAATTTGGGTTTTTTATATAGTAGCACGACATAATGGCTTCCCTACACCTGATGTAAAGCGAAAGAGAAGCCCAAGTCGCTGTGACAACGGGCAAGTAACTAGTCAGTTACCTGTCATCTGCCACCGCCAGTCCCCAGCTGCTGCATTCACCCCACGAGCTCCGGAGACCCTACTCACCGGCAGAAACACGAGACGGAGTTCATTTGGCTGTGGAATTCTGTAGGGTGGAGGTCCTTCCCCGGACGGGCAGTTCAATTCGAGCGAAGATTCGCTATGGCCTACCTCTCTTATATTAATTTTACGATCGTAGTTCAACTGTTCTGACTCGCGCAAGAGAAGGCCAGCTATGCCGAGATGACTGTCAAACCTTCATTAATAGTCTTCAGATCATAAATTGTTATACCCAAACATACTTATTCTTGGATTACTATGAAGTCTATGGTACTAATAGACCCCTCACTGTAATAATCATGATATTGAAAACGACCGATGTTTCATAAGCGTGAACCGTCTATCTTATCAAATCGTAAGTACAATACACCATTTCCATGCACCACAGACTGCAATGCGACGTATTCTATTGTTCGAATTTCTTTACAATCGATCATGCATACAGTTACCATAATATGTAAGTAAGAATTGATAAAAAAACTTCTATAAGTATGACCAAAATGGCAAACAGTTCAAAGTGATGCGATTTGCCAAGTAAAATGAACGCTTTAATAATTTTGGCGTTCGCGTTCATTATTTTCTCGTTTAATGCAAGAGGAGTCCAAGGTATGTTTCTTCATTTTAAGATAAACAGTCTTACTTTAAAATGACACCAATATAGAATATGACATAATTATAGAGCCGATACGTTTACACTTACGGTGCTGACCGCAAGTTTAAAGTCGCTTAGCGAGTTATGGAAAGAGCTATATGATCGGGGTTTCTCTACGAGACCGAATCTGAAATGAGATGACCCGACAGAGAACTAAAGTCATCGACACAGGTAACTTGACTAATAAGCTGTAAGCAACAGTGGGTTGGGCATATTAGCCGCAGAACCGACAATGTTTGAGAATATTTGGGATAACAGAGTTCTTAAATGGATACCTACCGCTTTTCGGTAAACGTAGTGCAGGACGCCCTTAAACTAGATACAATGACAATTTGCACAGGAAGGCTGACAAAATGTTGGATGCCAGAAGCCCACGATCGAACAAAGTGACGAACAAATGGAGAGGCCTAGCAGAAACAGATGTAGGTAGCTCATCCCTTCTTGAGTGAATTCAAATCTTCAATTGTTTGCAGGCATTCAGCCAGTATACACAAATGAAGAAACAGTCGCGGCAGACGAAGAAGAAGATAGCGTACGCCGTTCCCAACCCCGTTTTCCCATAACTCAAAGTCAAGCGCAGCCGCAGAGTCAACAAAAGTCACCACCAAACCGTGGACGGCCGGAATCGACCCAGTGCTACTCTTGCGTGGACTGCCCCCGTGTCAATGCTAACACTACTGTCAGATCATGTCCGAAAAAGAACTCGAAATGTGTGGTCTACTCTGAAATTTACAATTGTAAGTATCAAGCATAGTATGTGCTACAATGTATATTTACGTTCATGCCAAGTACCTATGTACTACGAGTATAAGGAATCTTAATTTACACTCAGAGGCACAATTAACCGCCCAATTCTTTATTGTGGCATACCTTTGGTTATAATAACTAAGCGCTTGATGATTTTTATCGTCAATGTAAACAACACCAACATATTTTAGTGTTTTTCATCTGTAATGATGTAATCTTTAATATTGCTAAAGATAATAATTAATTCTAAAATAAAATGTTAAAGTTACAACGAAAAACATAAGTGGGCGGATAATTGTGCCTCTGAGTGTATATTTTAAGAAAAGCGATGTTCCCAACCCTCAAAATCATGCGTAATAGCGGGGGCGGGTTGCTAGTTCATAATTAAATTCAGTTCATGTTAGTAATATTTTATCAATGTCGAACTTGCGAAGTATCTTGGGATGTAAGGAAGCGACCTATCATCCTTTTGCTCCGAGCCACCCTAGCCTGTCCTTAGTGCATCCTGCCAGATAACAAATGAGGCACAGGGGTAACCATCCGGAGCAGCATAGAGAGCCAGTATTTTAGATTATACAAAATATATTGGACACGTATTTTTTCTTTTTTAATTTAAACAAAAAATAGCAATGATACAAGGCATTTAAATTTAGCACTCCATGCGAAAAAATGCCACACGGCGTGACGTCACGCGTAATTTTAACGGCCTATATCTTTGTAAGTTTTGGTCTTATTTCCAAATGAAAAAATACGTGTCTTTCATTTTTGAACAATCTAAAAGACGGACTCATTACATTTTTCACCGCAACAAACCTATTGTATGTCATTTCAGATCAAAAACATGCGTTGTACATTCGTGGTTGCATGTTTGATTGGGGCTCCTGTGAACAGATCAGGAAGGAACACGAACATCAAGACAACGTTAAACTACTCCAATGTGACGAATGCGTCGGGGACCGTTGCAACGGAGTTAGTAGATCAGTTCCCGATCTGATCGCAGCCATATTCTTTGTTGTGGTAACACCTTTAGTCGCTAAGTATACGCTATCTTGATTGCATTTGTAGAACAAAGCACCATTTGCTATCATCTACGTCTGTTTTTATTCATCCCAATCAATTAATCTTGACAAATAAACTCGGGCTATGGAATGCACTCTCCGCCACGGCTCTTCCCCGAGACTACAGCATGGGGTCCTTCAAAATGGTTGTGAAAAGGTTTTTAAAGCATCGGCAACGCGCTTGTGATACTCCTGGTGTTGGAGGCATCCATAGATTGCGGTAACCGCTCAATATTAGGCGGACCGTAGGCTTAACACCTTAATGGTATAAAAAAGTCATTTCTGCTGATGTTTTACAAATTTAGTACATAGGTATATGACAATATTCAGAGGCCATGTAAGATTCACACCGCCCATAGCCTCGCGGTGTAAAGTTCCTGGCCTGACAACCCAAAATAAATTTGAAAAGGTATGAAAAAACCTTTGGAAAATCAAACCGGTTTATCTTTAAACTTTATGTGAGAATATTGAAGGATATCCTTCAATATTCTCACATATCCTCTATCCAACACGCGGTGGCCGGCCGGAGTGTTGAGTCAGATCAGCATGTCGGCTGAATCTGATCGCTTATCCCAATTGTTTCCCATTGATTTTATTATGTTTTTTTTTATACTGTTTTAGATAGTAACTTCGATACATAAGTATATTTAAGTTACACATTTTATTGGATTACAATTCAGATTATAATTGTATATTTTATATGTAATTCTTTTGATTGTAATCTGTCATGTGTATAAATAAATAAAAAAAATAATAAACTTTGTTATCAGAAACTAAGGCAACTGCCAAGTGACCGGTCGGTGTGAGTCGAGTTGGCCTTTTCTTTCGGTTTCAGTAAGCCATTTGATACTATAAAAATACCCAAATTTTACACAAAATCCTCATCCGGCGTGAAAAGTTTATAAACAATATAATAAACCATACTAAACGATTTGCAATGTAAAGGCACTTGTAACCGTCCTTAGATTTCACCTTTTTAACCGACTTCAAAAAAAGGGATGAGGTTCTCAATTCGACTGAATTTTTTTAACTGACATTGTCATAAGATTCTCGCTTGTGTAAAATCGAGGGTATCGAGAAAAAAATTCAATCCTTATTATAATTAAGTGCGGAATCAGAGCAATTAAAGAGCCTAGAAATTGATTCATACTTTACTAATGCACTTGTTAGATTATTGTTGTTGATAAATAAATCAAGTTATCTACTTTGTTGAATGTTATTTGATATGTTTGTCATGTACCCAACACGCGATTCCTTGAGAGTGGTCATGATAAGGATCTTAAGTGAATCACTGTTTACATGATGTCATCATCAACTTAGAAATTAGTATTGACGATGCTGGAGCCATAAGGATTTAAGGGACACAAAAATGGTTCTTTTACATAATTGCAAAGAGAATCATAGTTCTTTCAGACCATATTGATACTTGGATCGGTAAGTGGTTGGTGGTAGTACACTTTCAATACCTGCATATTTGAGCCGTTTGGTGTGGAAACTCTGGGTCCCTGGGGGCCGAACGCGTACCGTTTGTACCGCGACTTGGCCAAACGCCTTGTAGAAGCCTCAGGCGACAAGAGGGCTGGTGCTTTCCTCAGCCAGCGTATCAGTCTGGCCATACAAAGAGGAAACACGACCAGCCTTCTTGGCACAATGCCCTTGGGCAGCGATCTCGGACATATTTTTTATTTATAAGTTTCCTTTAATTTTGTTTTTTTACTTTTATTGTCTTAACATCTTTGTAATTGCCGCTTTGTTTCATCGAATAAATAAGAGCAAGGTCTAAAAAAAAACATAATGAAAATCGATTTCTACAAGTTTTATTGCAAGTAGATATGATATTACGATAGGCATATTGATGCCGTCACAATTTATCTAGGAGTTATACAATACGAATTATCAGAGAGAACCAATCCCTCAAAAGGCTAAGAGCAAAGTTTGTGGAGAAATTCATGTCTGGAAATAAACCATAAGGCGTTGTGACGGGCACAATGTTTTTTAAGTTCTTAACAGTTGTGTGCCAGGGTCGTAGCAAATGGAAGGACGTGGTCTCTGCCTAACCCTCTGGGAGAAAGGCGTGACGTCATGCAAACGTCCACAGCTGGACATAGGCCTCCGCCAAATCCCCCCACCCAACTCGTATTTTCTAGATCCCCCAAATAGACAATTGTCATTGGTCAATTGTCTATTTGGGAGATCTGTATTAGTCACCATGCTTGGCAGACGGATTGGTAACTGCAGTAGGTTTTATTTGTACCAGCTCATCTGCTGGAGTGGTTCTAAGTAATCTTTAAACGGAAACCACACGAACTAAAATGTACCTATTAAGTAGGATGAACGGCTTTTTTACTGTTCATAGTAGGTATATGTTTGTCCTTCTTAAGATATAGGTACTTACACCAAAATATTTTATTAAAAATATTACTTACCTATCAACCGACCTAGGTAAACATAATATGTCTACAGCATCATATTGGGACAGTTTTTAGCACACATATGAAACCAACTAATAAAGATAGATATGCGTAGGATGTAGATACGGTTAGTTAACACTTTTGCCATGCTAAATGTTAGGGGCTAAATGTAAGGTAAAGTAAACAGTACCTACACTTACAGCTATTGGCCTTGACAGATAAGACCAAAGCCCACATCCTCAGAGGGTCTCTAAGGGCTGACTCATTTATTATTAAAATGTTAAAAAGAAGATTCCCCTACAAAAAGAAACATTTGACTTGAAATTCTACTAAGAAACAAAGTAGGTCCACAATAGTACTTGAAACATTTGTATTTGAACTATGGTGTACCTACTTTGTTTTTAATACTACTCGTATTTTCTGAATATCAAACGTATCTATAAAATCGCAGCATAGGCAGCATCTCTGGTGGAAAAGCGACCTAATTCTCAGATATTGGACAATACTAGAACTAGTATGAAGTCATTGTAAGCATAGGTAGGTATCACATTTCTACTCTAATTGTGTCCTTTATAACCAAACCAACCACGCACGTATTCTAATGTTAAGAGGCGACAACACTACCGTATTTACCGTGTAGCCTTGAATTATATAAGTACATACAAGAAACAGGTAAATACCTGCCGTAGAAATGATACATAAAACTACTAGTAGGTAGGTAGGTGCCTACGTGAGCGCCAGTAGTGCGCAGAGTGCGCTCATATGAATCATTTACATACCTATCTGTATTCAAACAAAACACAGTAGGTATAAAGTAAACAATAGGATGTATTATTTTGGCGACTAGATAAAAACTGTTAAATGGCCCGTTTTATATGTAGGTAATCGTAACAATGATAGAATTGTCGGAACTAATTTTCAAGGTAGGTAATACTATCAATAGTAGTATATTCAGGTACGTTTATTTTGGACTAGCTGTGCTCGCGACTTCGTCCGCGTGGAATAGTTATTTTTTCTCCGTTTTTTTTACATTTTCCATTATTTCTTCGCTCCTAATAGTTGCAGCGTGATGTTATATAGCCTAAAGCCTTTCTCGATAAATGGTCTATTCAACACAAAAAGAATTTTTCAATTCGGTTCAGTAGTTCCTGAGATTAGCGCGTTCAAACAAACAAACTCTTCAGCTTTATAATATTAGTTAAGATAGGATTTGAACCCACAACTTTCGGCTCAAAGAGCTACTGCACTGTTAATCAAAAGCCGAATTTTGATAATTCAGTTGTATTTATTTGATAGGTACAATCAAATCAAAAGTCCTTAATTGGTAGAATCTGTTAAGAACAGCTGCTACCAAATTGTGCATTGTTCTAAACTGAATCTCTTCAAAGTTACCTCAAGAACAACGAAGATAACTGACTGTTATAAATAACACGACATGTTATTGAAATAAACCTTTGGCTATGTTGTAGCGTTCTGACGAATTCTAAAATAGTGATGCAACAAGATGTTCGACAAACCATCGATATTCTTGCGATACTGATATGTAGGTAACTATAATCCTCGATAGTATACTCGTACAATCGACAATGTAACGACGATAATTAGAGTACATTATATAAACAAAAAAAAATTATAATAAGACATTCCCCTGTCGCTATGAACCCGGGTTTTATTTATAGGATGGGTGAAACTCACCAAACCCAAACTAAGCCGAAACTTATACTATACACAACTGATAAACTTACTTAAGATAGTTTCTTTGTAAATAAAAACATAGGTACTATACGTTGTAAACACCCAGATCAATACAAAGTACAAACAGACATGTTCATGCGCACAAAATGATGTACTGTGCGGGGATCGAAAACACGACCCTTGGCTTAGAAGGCAGAGCTCACTACTAAATGAGCCATCGGACCAGTCAAATGAATTGTATTACAAGTATTTATTAATTTATAAAAAGGCCGGGCTCCTGTAATATTATCTTGTAATGTATATTCGATCGATCTATCGACACTTGGACGACACTAGTCACAAATATAAAAGTAGCAACGTTGATCCGTGAAGAATTCAGGGCAAATCTTAGTTCCGCTGTTCCACGAACAAATCTTGTCAGGATTATACGTGCTTCCTGTTATCTTCTATACTTATAATAAATCTGTAGAGAGGTCAATTCTGTACATGAAATATATTTTCAAAATAACTATCAGGGGGTGATTAGTGATCGATACTGATGCCAAAAATGCAATCAGTAAAATTTTTGTCTGTCTGTCTGTCTGTCTGTCTGTCTGTATGTTCCTTATAGAAACAAAAACTACTCGACGGATTTTAACGAAACTTGGTACAATTATTCTTCATACTTCTGGGCAGGTTATAGTATACTTTTCATTACGCTACGATCAATAGGAGCAGAGTAGTGAAGGGAAATGTTGGGAAAACGGGAGAAGTTACTCCATTTTTTAAGCTTCCGTCGCGTGTGCAGCCTTAATGGTTAAAGTTACATAGAAATTATGTATGACAGAAATATTTTACATAAAATTGACTAAAAAATATCCCGCAACAGCATATGTCTATCTTTTATGGTTGACTCACAATAACACGTGTAACTCCTGATAGCTTAGCAGTTCGGAGCATTCTGATTATATTTGTTTACTCTTACGTTTATAATACTCTCATTCATCCCTTATTTAAAAAAGTTATCATTATTACCTATTCAATAAAAAAAGAATCATAGAAATCGGTATAGAAACACCAAACTTATACATGAAATAAGCCATCGCGCCGTCGCACGTGAATACTGAATCATGCTATAAGGATTATTTTTGTGTAACGGTTGCCGCGCTCGACACGGGTCGCGGCGGCGGTAGGGTATAAAAAGGCGGGAGGTCCGAGAGCTAGCTTCATTCAATATTTGGCTGTTGATGCGTTCAGAGCGATCGACCTTATTGACAGACAATAATAAAATTGATATTGAGAAACCGTGCTTATCAGCGCGACTTTTAGTGTTTAAATAGTTTATTTGAATTTCTTTTGTTGTTATATTGTAAAATATTTGTTCAAATTAAAAATTATTAAGCGTAGGTACATTTATTAATTAAAGTAGTTATAAGTATTTATTTTTAAGTGAAGTAGGTATAGGTAGATAGTTTTGCACAGGCGTTTCAGCTTTATTTTCATTTCTTTTTTGTTGTGAGTTGTATATATCGCACCCTCCGGCGAATAAAGCGGTTATTGCAGAATTGCTATTTTTCAGGAGAAGCAAAAAACCGAAATCGGTGAATATCTCTGAAACTATAACTTTCAAATAAATGCTTTCGGCAAATCGATCCCTTGGGAACGAGTTGTCCGTTACCTGGGTGTGTACCTGGACAATGGACTGACCTTCCGACATCACATCAAGACAGTCCGCGACCGAGCGTCTTTTACGCTCGGCCGCCTACACTGCCTTCTGAACAAGCGTAGTAAACTGTCCCTTAGAAATAAGGTTCGACTTTACACGACTTGCATCCGCCCTATCATGACGTACGCGAGCGTTGTCTTCGCACACGCCGCTCCGTCACACATCAAACGACTCCAAGTCGTTCAGAACCGCTTCTTGCGTAAGGCAACAGGCGCCCCCTGGTTCCTTAGGAACGAAAACCTTCACATCGACTTAGAACTGCCGACTATCGCGCAGTACCTTAAGCGATGCTCCACTAAATATTTTGACTCTGCTCCGCATCACCCCAATCCGTTAGTGGTCTCCGCCGCTGACTACGTCCCTCCCGAAGCCCCCCATAGTAGGAAACGTCGCCCCCGTCACGTCCTCCTGGACGATGACGATCCTATCACCCTCGCCATGCTGGCCGCCGCCGAACAGCTCGCGACACATTCTAACACATCACGCCCGTCGTTCCGACCCCGCCGGCGGGGTCCTGCGCCGCGACGTCCCTTAGCTTCCGCGTCCCGCCCGCGAAACCGGCCCGCAACCGGTCGCCCCTCTCCTCAAAATATCGTCCGTAGGGACCCTCCCAGCAGCGCCCTAAGCCGAGGCCCGAGCCCCACTAGGGGGCGCCCTTAGCTGTGCTGCTTAGCTTACCTAGGGGTGAGAGCCTTCCGCTCCCCCAACAGTTCGGTGATGATGACAAGGCCGTCCTGGCCATCATCGTAGTCATTTAGGAAAAAAAAAAAAAAAAAAAAAAAATTTTTTGAAAGTAGATTTTTGATTGTACATAATATTTAAAAACTAAATTAATTTAATGGGAAATTCATAGATAAAACCTCAAAAATATGTAATACCGCATAACAATATTATTGTTTTAGTCGTAGGGTGACATTACCACTTTATTCGCGGCAGCCTTCTATCAAAACTGCCCGCACAGCGAGGCATAGCGACAGTATTCGTTAGTTTTTGGTGTCTATTCTATTGTGAGTAATAACTTCTTACCACTTTATTCGTGAGAAATTAAAAATAGGTTTATATTGTAAGCGTTGAATACTATTATATTCGCGGAACATTCTACGTAAACCATTACTGTAACAAGTGAATGCAACAACATTAAAAATATAGTTATTATTGCTACATTTGTGTTTTTTTTTTAATTTTATTATTAAATTAACATAAAAAAATATGAATTACAACTAAATTAACTCTCATTAAGTCTAATTCCTATTAAAATCAGGTTTTAAGCTATGCTTAGACCACAGCACATCGAAATACTTTACGGGGTTTGGGTCATTTTGGAGTCGTTTTAAATTTTGGTGGCCACTTATGGAAGTTATAATGTTCGAAAGAGGAATTCTATCGGATTTTAACGAAACTGGGTACAAATATTCTTCATAAGTACTCCTGGGCAGGTTATAGCATACTTTTTATCACGCTACAATCAATAGGAGCAGAGCAGTAAAGGGAAGTGTTGGGAAAACGGGGGAAATTTTTACCTGTATGTTTGAATGCACATCACGCTAAAACTACTGCATAGAAATAAATGCGGTTTTTACCAATGTATTGCTAGAGGTCTAACTTAAAATTTAAGTACCATTTTATGAAGTCTATTATTTTTAAAACGCGATATCCACGCGTGCGACGCCGCTGGCACAGCTAGTTAATATTATATACTTACCAATATATACTCACAGGCACTATTAAAGTGTCCGATATAAATTGAAAAAATAATAATTGGTATTTTTTTTCTCGGAAAAAATATGTGCTGTTGTTTATATTAACATTCAACATCGTTATGGGTTCACTTACTGTAAGCAAAATACCTCTGAGTATTATATTTTGACAGCCATTATGGCCTCAATCCGAAGGTTTCGGGTTCGATACGGCCGAGTCATTTTAGGAAATGGACTTTTCTAAATTGTCTTGGCTGTAGATGTTTTTGGAGACACCACCTTAGAAGTGACAAGACTTAGTTTGAGACCAGTGATTGGTGTGAATCGTCTGGCGTACTTAAATGGTTAAATGAAGAGTAGAAAGAAGTTCATGCTTCTTTCATCTCAGAGTAGAGATTGAACTAAGGTGGCAACCGTTAGTAATACAAGGATGAAACTGTGGCAGTGGCTGTGGCAACGGGCAGGCCTGTTGCCACAGTAACTTGTAGAGCTTTTCTAGCTTACCTTACAAGTAAAAGGTAGTCTACTATAAGAAAAACTTTTAATTATAGGTTTTAACTATTTTTTTTTATATTGGCTCAGCATAGTTGCTTCCTTTTGCCTGATGGAAAGCTAAAAGGAAGCCCAAATCGCTCTGATAACGGGCGGGAAACCTCAGTTTCTTCACGCTTCGTTTAAAGGATCCCATACTGTAAGAAGGAGGAAACACGTGTGCTGGCAGAGAATTCCACTTTTTGATAGTACGGCATAAGTAGGAGTTACCGAATTTTGTGATACACGATGGAATATTATCCACCGTGAAACGGTGGCATCGCATGCCAGCCCGCGTGGTCCTATGTCGGAAAGGTGTTCTTATTACGATACTAGCGTCTCTCTCTGGGATTTCATCACAAATGGTTTAATGAATTGAGTATGTATTGTGAAATAATTAATTGATCTACAAATGAACCGGCTGGGTCAACAAAATGTGCGAGTCAGGTCAACCGCACACTCATTCGTAACACATGCCGGTTACTATAGGTGGCTATTAGTGATTAGAGTATAAGTAGGTACTTGTGCGATGTCTTTCTAAGCGAGAATACAATAATTTTTTTTTTTTCGACAAAAGGGGCAAAGGGGCCTTAACGCTATTTGGTGGTATGTCATTACTTTAGCTCATAGATACCGCAACACCATCATTTCAGAATTACTGAATTATACGTAGTGTAGGACACCCCAAGTGGAGAGACGATTTGCGCAGGATGGCTGGCTAGTGCTGGATGCGTGAAGCCCAAAATCGATCACAGTGGCGAACTTTGGGAGAGGCCTATGTCCAGCAGTAGACCGATACAGGGTAATGATGATGAAAGAATTGTACCCACTCATTCCAAGGTTAGATTTACTATTGCCAAGTTGTAAGTGTTTTTGGTATCTTTCACACAAATGAATTCTCAGCCGCCAACCGTGAGCTAATATCTCTGGATCACATGGAAATGAATTAATTGGATCATGATCCAATTGATACTGCTCGTTACATAGGTCAGATGGCAATGACTTCATTTTGAACAGGACCGCCGTATCTTAGGTTATGTAAGCCTGCACTTTATATCTAAAAGAAAGATCAGGACGTAAAAAGAACCTTGCTGGGACCAGGGGGAACCAGTGGTGTAGTCAATAACTGTCGTAATGAGAGCGCGTATGTATGTACTTAAAGACGGTCACTTATCAATCAACTCTTATCTGTGAAAATTTCCCAAAACATATAAAAAATCTGCGCTATGCATTAGTTAAAAATTGTTTGGGGAAAATTATTGAAATAAGTTTCAGATCATATTTTATTGTCTATTTAAGAACTTATTCTTTTTCTTTTGAATCTACCTATTTTGAAAATAAACAATCGCATTATAGATCAAAATGATTATAAAAGATTTGCAATGTTCAAACGTTTCGTTCGTTGGAATCATTTCTGAAAACCTTATTCACTTTAGCTATAAAAACCAGTTATACTTAATAATAGCTTTACAAAAACATCCATGGAGCAAAAGCTTACTTAATGACAATTGATCATAATATCGCAGGTCGAAAAAAGCAAGCGCAAATAACGCTATTACCGTCCAGTAAGTATAACTTTCTTTCTATCTAATTCACCTATCAAAACGAATACAGAAGGTTGGGCATGTGAATTGTGTGTGAAAACTGTAGTCACTTAAGCTTTAAAAGCAAGTTATTATAATAATATTTTTACAAAAAATGGTGCCAAAGTTTACATAATGACACTAAATCACTTTGTACCACTGCGTCGGTCATAATATCGTAGTCCAAAAAAGCAAGGGTAAATAACGCTATTACCGTAACGACTTTAAGCACTTCCTAATTTTTTCGCTACGTTTTATTACGCTTTGTAGTAAACACGCAGCATCGCATTCGCGCCAAAACTCAAAGCTACACCTGTTTCGCCATAGAGTTGCGGTGATCCTACTAATCCTACT
Source organism: Conogethes punctiferalis (assembly GCA_031163375.1). NCBI lineage: Eukaryota > Metazoa > Arthropoda > Insecta > Lepidoptera > Crambidae > Conogethes > Conogethes punctiferalis. The sequence continues at coordinate 14,153,235 of CM062090.1, read as the reverse complement.
AATATTAAAAACGCCAAAGTTTGTTTGGATGGATGTAAGATGTATGTATGGATGTTTGTTCCTCTTTCACGCGAAAAGGAATGAACGGATTTTAAGGAAACTTTACAGTTATGTAGTGTGTATATCAGATTAACATATAGGTCGATTAACAAACCGGTAATCACGCGGGCAAAACCGCTGCAGTTAGTAACTAATAAAAATAGTGTTATATACTGTTTAAAGACTTAGGCAAAGGTACACAGAGGACAGGTAGTCCTGACAATATTATTAAGAATTGGTTGGTCCTCTTTAAATATTTATTTATTGTAAAAAGTCGTCTAAATTAGCCATATTTATTAAGACATAATACATATTAACCAAAAGTGTTGTTTAGTCGTTTCACTCAAAGTCCAAGATACAAATGGTCTTTCAAATTCCGAGTTCGTAATTTTAATTCTCCCATTGATTAACACAGTTATTTTGCCTAATGTTACGATAGCTTCAACGTCAGCTTGCGGTGTTTCAACCGCGGCGTTCCGACCGCACCTCTGTGAGGTAAACGCAGTGCCACTAAACAGTGCAGCCCTACGCTCCCAGTTCGCCGCTCACTCGCCATTTAGCGGAGCCCGTATAGAGTCGACTCTACATCGATCTCGCGAATTCAACTCGAACACTTGTGAAGTTTTGTGATAGTTTTTTTTTTCATCGAAAATGGCAAATTTGTCCCTGTTTGTGCCTGTACTTCTGCTCGCCGTTTTTGTACAAGACGGTAAGTTTGAATTTTTGAATGCTTGTTAAGTTGTTTTTGCGCCTGCGACTTTCATCGTGTGGTAATTCTTGGTTACGCCTTACCTTTATCACGCAAAGGTGTGAAAAACATTACAATTTTAGTCCGATACTCGCAAGAAATTCTCAAAATTTCGTACGAAGGCTATATTAACCATATAAATATTATTGATTTTTGTAAAAAATGCACCGTTAATTGGTTCGTTTTATTTTTGTAGGTAGGTCATATAAGTAGTTTATTTTTGATAAGTTCATACTATCAAAGAAATTAACCTTAAATTTTTTATCGGCGGTATCGAATAACAGTTTACGTTACACCATTCATTAAGTTCGTTATTTTTAAACAATTTATTGAAATATGCAGTTCAATACTATTGATTCGTTAAGCACAAGTTGAACGCTAATTACCGAGACTAAATCCAGATAGCCAGTTTTGTATATAATTTTAATTTATTAATGTATGTGCACCTATAATTTATTTCTTCCGTTACTTTCACTTTTTAATGACCCGCCTCAGGTTACATAATTTTAGTGTAGGTACTGTAGATTGTTAATATTATTAACAACAACCAAAGTTTAAAGACGAATTACCAACCAGTCCTTAAATTTGAAGCGGTTATTCTTGACCCCAAAACGTGTTAGAATGTCGACATCGAATAACTTGGACCTTAATGTCTTGTTTACTTCACTTATTTGGAAGGACTATTAATAAATCGTAAAGACTAGGGACTATGTGCTTTTTAAAGTTTCCTATAATTACAGTGTGTACTTCATTTAAAAGTACCTCAGCACTTACACGAAATATTGTTCACGTGGGATTCATGTTCACAATTTCATGAGTTTAATTTTTTTGGGCCGTGTTCTAACTCTTTTTCTAACTTAAAAGTGTAATATAGTTTATGTTAAATTATAACGTTATATTTGCCGATCAATTTAATATAGGCGCAGTTGATTCCATGATAAGCCAGTCGAGACATTATAGACAAAATATTCAAATGTTACTACCAAAATGCTACTTACCTAATGCAAATTTTGGAAAAATGCTGTTCTGACATATACAATGAGCTACACAAATAGTATATTTAGAGTATGTTTGCAATGAAATGTTTCCAATATTTAAAGCATTTTTTGACAAACCGAATCCATACCAGATGTTGAGTATTCTTTTGGTAGTTATAGTAAAAACCGGCCAAGTGCGAGTCGGACTCTCGCACGTAGGGTTCCGTACCACTATACAGCTAAATCAATGTTTTTCTTTACGTTTTATTATATTGGAGTTAATTAAATGAAAAAGTTAGGTAATTTGATTTAAGACGTTTAAAAAAAACTACTGGCTAGATTTCATTCAAACTAAATTTCGTTAGTAGTTTTGATAGTGATACACATGATATATTTTTTTTAGTTTTATCATGCCCATATTTTAGAAGTTACGGGGGGGGGGGGGACACTCATTTTACCACTTTGGAAGAGTCTCTCGCGCAAACTATTCAGTTTAGAAAAAAATGATGTTAGTAACCTCAACATCATTTTCAAATACCTATCCATAGATACCCCACACGTATAGGTTCGATGAAAAAAAAATTTTTCAGTTTCAGTTCTATGTATGGGGAACCCCAAACATTTTGGATTTTTTTCTGATTTTATTTTAATATCTTAATGCGGTTCACAGAATACATCTACGTACCAAATTTCAATACTGTAGCTCTTATAGTTTCGGAATAAACTGGCTGTGACATACGGACGGACAGACAGACAGACAGAGAGACAGACAGACATGACGAATCTATAAGGGTCCCGTTTTTGCCATTTTGGCTACGGAACCCTAAAAATGACCTGCAAAAGGAACCATTGTCAACTAGGCAGGTACTGTCAAACAAACAATAGACAAGCAATTTTCTAAGGTTTCCTGGATGTGAGGGTAAGGTTAACGTTAACAATATGTTAAAGGAAGGAAGGAAGACTGGTAGCCCCTAAACGGTCATGAAGTCGAATCGGCAAGCGAAGCAATCGAAAAACTACTGTGTCTGATGCGTGCCTTGAAGTAGCGTAATTATTTTTACTGTTAGAGATGTAGAAAAAAGTCACCTAACGTAGGTATAATTTATTATTGTATTGCATCTTAGCTGGCATTAAACAGGCAAGATTGCAATACAATCAATACAAGGTACTGGAATTATCCAAGGGACGGATCGAACCTGTGATTGAATTTATGAAACGCAACTCTACAAAATGCTACATTTTTTCATTTGTCCAGTGGTGTGGATTCCTTTCATTTTTTATATTTTATTTCTATGAATTTCACTACAAAATCAACACGATTAGTGATACATCTTCCACCAGACTAAACTAAATATTTCCATAGCAAAATAAGCATGTCTCATACAAATCTCCAAAAGAGTTATCACCGCAAATTCGAGTTATTTGCCCGACCCTTATTTAGGCTCAGTTACGCAAAAAATATAAAATAAACCTAACGGCCGGTTAGACAGATAGGTCCAAAGAAAACCCGTTTTACAAGTTTTAAGCTACACCAACGTAAGGTTGTGTTTACCATGACACAGTGTCCAAGCGCCCTGGACATCCTTTTGGAAAGGATATAGTACATTTTCAACTTTATCTCTTTAGGCACAAGTTTCAATATAGAAACAGACGCACATACGTGTAGAATTGAAGAAAAACCAAAATCGCAAAGAAATACTACAAAACATACATGCAAAATTATAAACAAAATCGCAATAATTTTCAATTGTTTTTATTGTGTAGGTACCTACTGTTTATGTACGCTAACATAAAACAAAGTACATATCGTCGCCGTAGAGCGAAAAGTCACTAAGTAAGTCATGACGTGTTTTGAGTTATGGCGGTTTAAAGTTTTATAAAACAAAAAAAAATATAACTTTATTTTAGTAAAAGATAACTCTAATTTCATTGCTATATATCTTAAAGAATAGATAGACAAATAACATTGTAATATCACTTTCAATTAATTATGTTTAATTACTGAGATAATGACAAAAAAACTGAGTTAGTGACTATTTCACTCATGTTTGGATCATATCGAGAGTCATTAAGTCGACTTAGTTAGTTTTCGCTTTCATGTTTTGTACCGAACCAGTAATTCTAAAAGTAGTTAAGTCACTTTAGGTAATTTTTAGTATGGATTGGGTCCAAAATTATGATTTGATTTGTAAAAGAGAAAAATAACCAACTCGACTTAAGTACAGATTTGCTTTGTTAGATCATAAAAAAAGTGTTCAAGTAAAATTGGTTAGTTTTCGACTGCCAATGAGTAGTGCAAATGTAAAGTTAATGTGTTTTCGCTCTCTGTAAAACAAAAACTATGGCGCGTACAGAAATGTCAAAAAGAAGAATTTGTGCAGAAAAATTTGGGGAATCTGGTTAGGTATTTAACTCCATTTTGGCCATATGTCGACTTAGTGACTTTTCGCTCTACGGCGACGATATTTTAAATATCATTTGCACATTCCTTTAAATATAATGTCATTATATTTATGAGCAAAATTCTAGTACACTTAATTTATCTGAAGCCGTAATCTTCTTTAATGAAGAGATACAATGTAATAACATAAAATTAAACATTCTACTTGCAATTATCTTTTTTCTGTCTTATTTATTTATGCGATAAATTTAATTTGTTTGTCATTTCGTTAATCCTGATAATAATAAAACATTTAGGTACTTTATGTGCAGGTTAATAGGTAACCTTTAATATCGTATCATATTTTTATTTGAATAAAGAGCTAGTATCTAATTAAGTATTTGAAACGATTCTCGATATCAATTCTGTTTTGTCTTGTTGTCAATTTCATAATTTATGCCAATACATCGGCCCATTATGATCTACTGTTGAACGAAGACCTTCCCCAGAGAACGCCTGAACCTTTTTTGCTGAGAATCTCTTGAGACCTTCACCGTCTGCCACATGCAGGAAGACGGTGGTATGTGTTGCCAGGTTATCCCACTAAGCTCCCCGGTGTTCTATTCAGCGTGGAGTCAAACCTTGAGGAGTGTGGATCCTGTTAAAGTAAATTAATGTGCATTGTCATCAATACCTTGTACTATTGTGTTATCTGTGATCTGTGCTGTGTGGTCTGTGTCCGGGAATAAAAAAGTTAGTCTTATGTCATTTATGAGATCCACGAATGATTCTACACTGCCACAGCACCATCTCGACCCTGTGCCCTTTCTAAACCAGCTATCTTTCTCAAATCCTTCGTTTACCAGGACAATAATAAATTTGTGTGGTCATACTCAAATACGAGTATGACATCAGACACCCATACAAATTATGGAATTGACATAAATATGAAGTTAGCACTAGTTATTAAAGTAGGAAATCTTAAAGGCTAAACATTATGGCCATAAGGGTTAATGGTGACTACCATAACAAATTTTATTCTGCAAGAAAAGTCTTCAATGTTTTCTACGTAAAATTGTTTTAAAAAAATATTATCGTAAAAGGAATAAATCAATCTTCTCAAGACAACCCGTTCCAAGGTCAATTATAAACCACAGTATTCAATGAGGAAACCTTGCGGAAAGGTATTGAAGGGTAAATTATATTAAGAGATCTATTGAAGGGTAAATTATTTTTAAACCATCGTAATATTAATTGTTTTATAAGGTTGTTTCCGATAGATAGATATTATTTATTCCACAAGCCATTACCTATAGGAAAAATGTCAGAAGCACAATATACTAGGTACAAATTTTCCAGACAAGTTTTAGGTAGAGGAAACCAGTTTTCCTGGTGATCTTAAATAAAATATTTAATATTTAACAAGCCATCGCAAAATAATGTTGATTTGTTTGCTTAAACATAGATTTAAGTCTCAAATTAAGTCATCTTTAATGTCTAATGCCGTGTGTCATTTTCTACTAGTCAACCATATCCTAGAATAATTTATGACCATATCGTATTAAAGTATTATTTTAATAAAGACAGTAAATAAATCATTCAAAAGCTCTTTTAGCTAAGCAGACAATTTTTAACACTTATTAATTTTTTTTACGGCTTATTTATTGCCCTACTAGAAATAGTACAAATTGTAGCCACAAGGTCCTAATAGTCAAGGTTTTCACAGACAATTTGTGCATTGTTTACTTAAAGTGTACCTACCTATCCGTTACTTAGGTTATAGTAGAGATTACGGACAATTGATCAATTTCATCTAATCAAGACTGAGAGATAAAACGTCGGGTACTTTATTGCCTTTTGCTACTGTAAAGAGATCCCAAGACATTTCGTCTGAGCAACTAGAGCGAACCTAGTCTTCAAACTAAATTACACATAATATTTTACGGCCAAAAAAAATTTACAGTTTTGTGATACACACTTACCATCTAGATAAAAATACTTAAAACAATTTTTTTTATGTAAATAAGTAGTGAATCAAAATATACTGTAAAAATGTTTATTATCAAACTTAAACAATATTTAAAAACAATTAAACCTTCTGAAACGGGTCCTTAAAGCAATGACCCCAGTCAAAATATAATTTTCTGAAGAGATATTTTAGTTGTTCTGTTATGCATTATACAAGTTCTCAAGCCACTTGGAATAGAAGAAATATAATAATATGTTCTCTTATATTGATTTATTTATTGATGCAGAAGGTATATAAGGCAAAACTTTACTATAAAATTAGTATAGTAAAGTAGGTATGTAGGTAGGTCGGTAGGTAGGCAAAGGTATGAGTCAGGTGTGCAATTGTTTATTAACTCAATCTATGTTATTATTTCCCGCATTCTGCACCTACGTAGTATCTTAAATATGCAATGCTATAATTAATTTAACATAATAACAAAGATAGCAAATTAATAATAGAAATAATTTAACAAAATAACAAATATTTAATATTCATTACAATTCTTATTCTTATCAGCAAACCACATGAATACTAAATAACAAAAGTTAAAACAATTAAATAGGTTCGACCTTTGTTTTATATCAAGAAAAATCAGTTTTCCGGCAATGAATAGCTGTACAAGTAGTATGCTCTCGCCTGCGATTGTGATTAGAAATAGTTAGTAGGCAGTACTTTGAGTAAGTAGCTTATTTTCAGATCTTTACTACGTACTGTACTGACAGGCAAACTTTATCCTATAAAAGACAACTTACCACAGACTTTGACGTTAATTATAGGACAAATTATTCTAAGTTTAAAACATACATATATGTAGCATCTATAGCATACCTATACTGTACTGTAAATCCACCTGTTCTATATCAAAACAAGATAGTTATACGCAGTAGGTAATTTATCTAGTTAGCTTAGCGTAGAGCTCGTCACCTCTGAGCAAGTCACCTTCAGCCCTGAGTCACAATAGCGTGGGATATCTTTCATTGACAAGTCCTTAAACGTATCCACTGTGAAACAATGCACTATCTTGATGAATCGTGGCGAAAGAAAACAATTGATCTTAAACAATTGACCGTAGCAAAAATAGACTTACCTACTCACAAAATTATTATTTCTTTCAAGATTCGGAGACATTAAATATTTACCGAGTTTATTGGACATACATTTCGGAATCAAAAATTTACCTGGTCCGTCCTGATCGTAGTCCCCCTTTAATTTGCGCCACATTTTTAAAAGGATTCTTTATATGAAAAACTAGCGACCAGCTCGGGCTTTGCACGGGTACAGTGCGGTACTAAACATTCTAAAACTACCAACCCCTTTTCTACCATATGAGGGTAGAGTTTCGTAAAATCCGTTGTTAAGGGATGTCTACGTTTTTAAGGAACTTACCAGGCAACATTCTAAGTTTGTAGGTGTTATAGCTTTTGAGATATCGTGATTAATCAGTCAGTGGTATTTCGCTTTTATATGTATGTAAATAAATTTGGCTTTAGAAACCTTCGACGCCAACTTAAATCTCTTAGCGTAGATTAAATGAATGATGAATTATGTAAATTAAAAAGCTATCAAACATATTTTCGTGTCAAAAGCCATTAGGGCTAGAACTGTCAAATAGCTATCAAATCTCATGTAGAGACAAGCTTTTAAACTTAAAATTTCAGACTCTACAAGCTCATTTTAGTCATACTTAATATGTGGCTTGGACGTATTCCCATTCAAGCCTCACATAGGTACATGACCTAACTAAAGTTTCCATCTTAGGTAATTTTCTAGCTGTAAGTTCTCTTGTATCAAATTGTGCAGTCATGTTTAAATAAACGCTCATCTACTATAAAATCTTTGATCAAGAGCTCAATAACAATATTTTTGTAACCAATTTGTCCAGAGCCGTTATTTCTAATATTAAAATGCCTATCAACTTCTTTCGTATCCGCGTTGCATTCAAACGTGTTGCGTAAAATCTATTCTAGAACAGACGCTTTCGCTTTCATGTTATCGCGTCGTGTTTGACATACTTTTAAGCCCTTTTCTATTGCACCTACTGGTATGAACTTGAAGACCTTATGCGTTTTTAAATAAAAGCTAGTTTAGAACGTTCGTTTATAAAGGTCCCCGGTAGGGACAGCTTTCTAGCGTGACGCACGCGTCCCAGTGGTATTGTTTAAATAAATCGCACAGTACGTCCATATGAATTGTTGCCCAACGCAAGGAGTTGTTTTTATAATTTCTATTATTGCATAGTGACATTTACTATTATACATTTTAAGAACTCGTATGTACAATACAATGTAAAACTTTTAGTCCTAATTTGATGGACTAGAATTAGATTGATCTTCATAGTTGGAAGTCTTCCGTAATAAACATAAATGTGACACTTATCTTTAAATACACGATTTGCGCGCCTTTACATTATTAACATCAAATTGTCACCCGCATGACATATTGCCTTAACGAGATATTGTGTTTAGTATACAAATACACTCTAAACTTATCATCCTGCAATTGTTTTGTAGCATTTATATGAGTCATGAAATGCTATCGTCATTTATATACTCGTATGCTTGCTATATTTTTGGACACCAAAACTTTGGTGATTTTATCACTATGAGAGATCTTTTCCAATCCTTTGGATATAGTTAAAGGAAAGAAGAAGCTATTATGTATAACAAAAACAAAAATGTGCATATTAAATTTCAAACCAAATATTTCTCAACATAATGATATGTATTAAGATATGCGATAGCAAGACTACAAACAACAATTATTATTATTACATCTACTTTCAGCACCAACACAGAAATATCAGCTAGAAATGTCTTCCGACACAAGACAATACTGAACTGACGACAGACAACACTTATCTGTTCTATAAACATAGAATCAACATAAATTACCACGTGGCGACACAGGAATAGAACACACTGATCAAGTGATGGCGGATTGGCGGTGACAACACCAGTGCAGTCTCTATATGTTAGGCTCTTCGCTCACACGATCAAAGTTGAGGCGGAATCAGGACGTACGGATGCAAAACTACATAGTAGGTTTTCTTCACTAATCACTAAATAATATAAAACAAAGTCGGTTTCATTTGTTTGTATGTACGCTTAGATCTTTAAAACTACGCTACAGGTTTTGATACTATTTGTTTTCGTAGATAGAGTCATTACCTGAATAGAAAAACTGAAGCGAGGCGACGGAACGTATTTGGAAATAAACAGCATACCTACTGCTGGAGTACTAGATGAGACTAATAATTGTATTAAGGATACAAAGCCTTATGAAACGAGGCTCTGTTTTTCACTATGATGCGGATTGTGGGTTCAAACTCCACTCGTGATGAATATTTGTGTCTGGGCGTTTTTTTTATTAGTGTTTAAGTATATTGTTGTGGTGTCTTCGCTTTTCTGATACCCCCAACATAAATGCTTAAGCTGTAAGTAGCTTAAGCACTAGCAAAGTAAGCTTTGGGATCGGAACATATGAGTAATGTCGTCTGATATTTAATTTATTTACTAACGTCGACGACAATCGTAGGTCCGATCAGTGAGCGCTGTGCTTTATAGAATGAATGAAATCCAGTTATTTACCATAACTACGTAAACTTCCATACTAGTATTCTAACTTTCATACGAGTTACTAGTTCTACTTGATTATAGAAGTTACGAGAAAACTTGCCGAGAGTTATCTATTACACAATTAAAACTAAAAGTAAAAGTAACACTACTAGTTGAACGCCTTCGCTGATGATGAAGTTTAGGCCATATGGGCCTAAACTTTGCCATCATCATCATCAGCCTACAAACGTCCACTGCTGGACATCCACCAATCATAATTCTTATTTGGGAGGACTTTCCCTTGGCAGGCGGGTTGGTGACCGCAGTAGGTTTTATTTGCACCCAGCTAAACGCTTCTGCCTGTACCTAATATTCTCTTAGTCGTCTTCTGCGACATCCACGGAATGAGATTTTGTTTTTTTATGCAAGAGGCGACTCATACGAGTTCTGGGGTCGCTGCCGGCCTTTTAAATAGGAGTACGCTCGTTTCTTGAAGGCTCCCAAGTCGTAACTGTTCGAGACTGAGATGGAGTGGTCTTATTCTGAACCAGGAAACCACATGGACATGTTTTTTATAGTAGCTCGGCATAATGGCTTCCCTTCGCCTAATGGAAAGCGAAAGAGAAGCCCAACTCGCAAGTGACAACGGGCAAGTAACTGGTCAGTCACCTGTCAGTTGCCACTGCCATGCCGGCCCAACCCCAACCCCCCACGAGCTCCGGAAACCCTACTCACCGGCTGGAACACGACCCCGACGTCATTTGGCTGCGGTATTCTATAGGGTGGAGGTCCTTCCCCGGACGGGCAGCTCATTCGAGCGAAGATTCGCTATGCCCTACCTCTCATATACATAATATACATATCGCTACATATCTAGCGATGACTGTAAGCAACAGATATACATGTGCCACAAACATGTTTACTTCATAAAATTTTACATTAGTCGTAAAAAATACCTGGAAACTGGTACAGTAGGTACCACGGTTTACATCCCAACAACTACCGTCTCAAAATAACTATGAGTTATAAATAATGTGTAATATACACATACAAGCGTAGACAGAATGTCTCTAGCATTTCGGCCAAATATAGAATTTTCGTGGGAAACAATAAATGTTAACAATTAAAACCTCAATGGGCATAACATAGCTGGTAATTAAACCGTAGGACTTACCTCATTCCATCCCATGGGTATTAGAAATTCTGAATATATAGGGAGTTAGGTTTGGGATTAAGACACAAGTTTTCCGTTAGATGTCTATAATAATTGTGTTGACACAATAGTTGACACAGAACATTGTTATAAAAATATATATAAAAGGAAAAACCTTATGGCCAGGATGTTCATTAAACCATGTAGTTTTAACAGAAATGTCTGTCTTAGTACTTAGAATAGTACCACCCCATCTCAACCGATGGGTGTGGAAGACGACTAAGGGAACATCAGGAAACGGGTAGCAGCGTTTTGGTGACTGCAGTAGGTTTTATATGTACCGTAATGGTACATACCATACCATACCATACCATTACGGTACATATAAAACCTACTGCAGTCACTATCCTGTCTGCCAAATGTGGTGACTAAGGCAACTCCTCCCAAATGAATTGGTCATTGCGGGATGCTTGTGTCCAGCAGTGGAGGCTGATGATGATGATGAAACTCTATTGTAATTGTAAAGATTCATAAAAATGATGTCGCTGCGCACAGTGCGTCTCCTTAAAGACATATACGGAAGACCAGAGCGTCACGGCGCCTCTTGTCTCCGCGACATTATACTGAGCATTTTGTCCTTTTCAGTGAAATGTTATTTGTTGTGTGTGTTAATTGTTTGTCACTGAATAAACATATTTCCTATCATTCTTTCCAAAATTAACTGTACAAAAACACGCATCCGGGAAACATGCAAACAAAATCACATGACTTTGAATAACCAATTAAATAATAATGAAAAAAAGATATGTCTACCAAAAGTTACTAATTTTTTATCTAAATTGATTTCGACAATACGATTCAGATATCGAAGAGCCCGCATAATTCGAATGGGATTCAATAAAAAGCCGTGACCCCTATAGGATCCGTTGACCGCGCCATTGTGCCCTGAACGATGGCAAATCACACCATTAATTCGTTTCAATAAACGTTATTCATAGCAAAGAAAGTAAATGAATAGAGCTTTTTGGAAACTCCTATAAATCGGTCATAGTTAATGATAACAAATCACCAAATATCTTTAGACATTGTATAAATGTAGATCTATTTGTTTTTTATCACAGACTAGCCAAACCGCCCTCGCTTCGCTTCGGGTTGTTTAGGTTGTTATGGTTTTCAATACACGTCAGTTTGAAAGATTTTTGGTCATTTTTTCACACCTTCGGTTACATTATTAAACTTTTAGCGCGGATCCCTAACTTTTAAAAAATATAATATAGCCTATGTTCAGCGCAGATAGTGTAGCTATCCGACGGTGAAAGAATTATTCAAATCGGTCCAGTAGTTTCGGAGCCTATTCGTATCAAACAAACAATAGATACCTACGCGAACGCGCGCTCGTGCGATAGAAATTTATGAGAACTACAATAATAAGTTTAAACTACCTATTGTACCCTTATTTTACACTTATTTTACACATAAAAATACTTATTTTGAATGTATGAAATCACAGGTTTTAAGACAAACGACATGACGCAATAGGCGACGTCACTGGCATTTGTTATGCTTCCATACTTCGCCATAAATCGCAGCTCGTGTTGACTGTAGTGTCGCGTCTCCTTAAATGAGGTCTAAGTACTTACCTAGTACTCGTTGTGTTCTAGTGTAGGTCTCTCCAAGCGGACAAGATGTGGCTCGAACTGGCGACCCTCCATGAGCGAGTGGGCGGTCGAAAACCTTCATAAAGGTCCTTGACGAAGCCCCACAAAATGAAATCCAAGTTAGTCAAGTCTATCGAACGCGCGGGCCACGTATGGGGCCTGAACCGCCCGATCTACTGGTTGCCAAGCCATTGCTCACGGCCGGGTCTCACAATGTATGGCGGAGCTCCATCGTTCTGGTACCAAGTGGAACGAACGATGAATACAGCCGCAGTGCCTCAGAAGCACTTTTCCATGTATGGCCATACCGTACCTACACCATGTTAACGTACTCGCAAGCGCTGTATGCATGGAATGGCACCTTCGACACTAGTCACTGACCACAGCACAACACAACAAATAACACTCAACTCAACACAAAAGAAAAATACACAACGAGGCGAAATTATCCGAAATCAAAACGCATTCGATGTTGTTTAGAACCGAACTGAAAAATTAGGTACCTAACTTCCGCGGAAGCGCAGAAATCCGAGGCGAGCGACGAGGCGAGAGTGTGAACACTCGCTCGCGCCTCGCCTCGCGCCTCGCCTCGTCACTCGCAGCGCTCGCGTCGCGAGCGGTTTTTTGGTCATGAGTCAAAGGGCCTCGCGACGAACGCGAGCGGGGTGTTTACACTCGCGCTCTCGCTTCATTCGCGGTTCAGCGTTGTGCCGCGCAGGTCGTTAAAATGGATTAGTCTTATGAGGAAACATTTAGATTTACTGGAGCATTTCAAAGGGAACCAATAGGCTATTATGGCTAAAAATTGTAATTAGTCCGTCTTTTAGATTATTCATAAATAAAAGACACGTATTTTTCCTTTTTTCATTCACATAAACAATAGCAAAGATACAAGGCATCTAAAGTTAGGAGTGGGAGTCTTTGACGTCACTCGCTCCCGTAAAAATGCCTCACCGAGTGACGTCACGCGTAATTTCAACGGGCTATAACTTTGTAAGATTTAGTCTAATTTACAAATAAAAAAATACGTGTCTTTTATTTTTGAATAAGCTAAAAGACGGACTAATTACAATTTTTAGCCATAATAGCCTATTCTGTGGAACCCAAAATAAATACCATAAAATGAACCAAAAAGTAAACGATGCGTGGAAGAGGTTGTCATTACAAATGAAATGAATAGACCTTTAATTGATTTAAAACATAAGACATTTTACTTTTTTATTTGTATTTAATGTGTGTAGTTCAATAAACCATGACTTGTTGCCGCTAACATTTCGACGTCCTCCATTGTCGCGAGCTCAAAGACAACTGAACTCGTGACGAGAGTGTAAACACCAAGCTCGTTTCGGGGGGCGTGGCGCGAGTCACGAGGCGAGGTACGAGGCGAGTCGCGAGGCGAGAGTGTAAATGGGGTATTTGAGTCGCCGCGCGCGCGCGGCGACTCAAAGGCTTGGCTCACTTGGCTGCGCTCGCCGAATGTTGCCATTTTATAAACTAGGTTACATAATTTTGTTTTGCTTGCGGTAAATTACAAAATCAGATTAGCGATTAGTTAAATGGATATACTGTACAGTACCTAGTTACTTAACTAGTAATAATTTTAATTAATAAAATTTATTTAAAATACCTAATAAGTAATTCACCTAAAAATCAAATTAAACTAGTTAACAAATCTGCATCAATAATACACGTTATTGAAAGTTGCTAAGGCAATGTAATAATTCTCACTCATTTAACATTTTTGCTTTAAGTAGGTACCTAAATTTTATGGAGTCTGAGCGTTTAAGGTTACAGAAGTTACCACCTAATGATTGGAGTTGTTGTTTTTCTAGTATTATTCATCGCTAATGTGTTGCATTCAACAATTTATCATTAGGTTCTGATACCAATAACCAGGTTAATAACCGCCCATAATTTACTTATACGCTGCAAATGTACCTACTTACGTAAAAACTTGGTTAGCTAGCTAACTTACACCCAATTATGAAATAAATGATACATTTTATTGTCTTGATAAAATTATTACTTTAAATAATAAAAGTTATTTATTTGAATGCTCTAATGGCAACACCACCACCCACGGCAATGTCGGCAATAGAAATTATCGTATTTTTTCACAGGTATTTTATGTTTTACTGATTATGTCGTAGGTAGATACCTACTCGGGGTAAAATTAAACATGTTTTTAAACATAAGTAGTCTCTTCAAACATAATTCAATTTCAATACGTCTCAATTACCTAACAATTAGGTACGTAAGAAGGGCCCTACGTAAAGTATCATTTTAATAATTTCTGGCTTTTCTAAGAGTTTACTTATGTATTGTTTTATGTACTTGGTAGTCAACAAGTACCTACTTACATTTTGACTATTAGAAATGCTCTTCTGATTGTGAAACTCTAATTTCGTCCTTGAATCCGAATAAGGAAAATGGTAGAATTCCCTCAGGCGCTTGGAATGCGCTATTTGTATGAAGAAAAAAAGTTACATATTATACCATCTTTTAATAATAAATAACTGAATTTGAAAATCGTCAATTAAATATCATGCAATCCTGCAGAAAAGTTAATAGCAAATTCTACCTGAATTGCAACACGGCTGAAATTAAATGCAAGTTTTCGCTACCTGCTTTATGTGCCCAATAAGATCGATTCATTGGTCTGTTTATTGGTCGCAGGTGTCATCCGTCAATCGAGAAGTCCCGGGTTCGAATTCCAGGTTGTTTCTAAAGTTGTTCATAGGTAGGTATTTCTTTTTATTAAAGAAATTAGTTAGTAGCAGCTCCGGAGCCAGGGTAGTGCCGGTTTTACACCCCAGTGCATCGGAAACCACGTTAAGACATGCGACCGATCTCTATCCGATGCTCCGGTCGGAATGATATGATTCGAATCGGATTACAACTGTGCGTACTTGACAGGCTAGTCTCCTACGAGATTAGCAGCACCGATTGGCGGAAATTCGATCTCGAGTGGACATCATGCATGATACAAACTAACATGTACAATTAGGTAGGTAGGTATTTATCTTTTCTCCATCGAAAATAAATCAATGAACGCAGTATTTTCAAGCCCCCAGGAGCCCCTAACACGATCTGAGATCAAGATCCCCAACTGAGATTACGGTAGGTAATGCATTCTGTATGTCGATAAAATTATGGAAATGAGATGATTGTTGTAATTGGCCATTGACTTATGTACTTTTAGCAAGTGGTAGGCAGAGGGTGCCTAGTTGCCAGTAGGGGAGCAGAGTGGTCTGCTATTCTCTTCCAGTAGCTGGTAATTTCTTCTTGAAGGTTCTTGAGGCAGAAGTAAAACTCCGATCAGAAGGTAAATAAATGATACAGAAAACAAACAGATTAGGTAACAATACTAAATGTGGCACGTGTAGGGGGAAAGGGATGCAGGATGTATCCGTCTCGCTCGCACGATGGCGCCAGACGGTCGCGGCTTTCGCGCAGCGCAGTCATGATGAATGAAATTGGCGCGCGCGCTCTTGCTCTCATTCCGGCAGCGAGCGGCGAGGCGCGCAGTGCGCACGAGAGGAACTGCGAGGCACATGACGCGACGACTTGGGCTCGCGCATGCGCGCGTCTTCGAACTGCGAGGCACACGACGCGACTACTTGGGCTCGCGCATGCGTGCGTCTTCGTTGGCGTCGTGTGTTGTTACGCGGCGCGTCGATCAGCTGTGCGGTGTGCGTGCAGTGCTCGGTGTCCAGCAGTGTAGAAAACGGCTCTTTTCAGAGCCACCATCCATTGAACACACGTAGAGTGACAACGGTTCTTTTCGGAGCCACTTCATTGAAACACACGGAAGAGTAACCACGGCTCTTTTCAGAGCCACCATCAGTGAAACACACGAAAGAGTGAAATAGTTCTTTTCAGAACTGTGTGCTTCTTATTTCAACGAACACGTAAGAGTAGCCACATACTTACTTACACCTACGTCAAAGGTACCCTAAGCAATGTACCTACCTAGGTAAGGTAACAGGGTCGAGTCGAGCTATCAGCTGGGTTTTCCGCTCGCGCCCTTTGTGTCGTTGACCTCGCGCGAACATCTGACGCGCGCCGCGTGTGCGTGCGCTGCTGTCGCTACAAGGGATAGTGACTGTGTGTGCGCGTGCGATGTACATTGCGGGCCGTGATTTGAATGGCCTTATTTGCTGAGAAGTATTCTAAATTGGGATATGGTTTCTTTAGAAGAAATGTTAGTAATTACGTTTTAAAAGCGTTAATATGAAAAACGTAATTTTTTTTTTAACTTTGAAGGTCAATATCTCGGTAACCATACATTTCCCAGGTATTTTTCTAGAACTAACGATGTTCGTCATGACCAGGAGAACATGTAGTTCACGGCTTCGTTAAGGGTCTTTTTACACGCGATATACTTACTAGAATGAATTAATATGACATCTACTACCTATCCTTACCATTTTATCCTAATCTTAGTACTACTTGCGTGATTAGTATAATGTATTCATTTTCATTCTAAGCACTCTGAAACTTACTTATTTTTTGGAACACCTGTAGGTACTCTTAAAATTCGAAATTATTTTGCATGAGTATACCTACGCCCTATGGCGGCAATCAAATATGTAGTGTCAAATGTTATGATTTCGGCGTGGCGGCAACGATTGTTTAAGATTTCAAAAGAAGCCGCCGCGCCGGCGCGTGTATCATAACGATGTACTTCCGAAAAGCGGCAAATTTCTTTGAGAAGTAAGTACAAAACCTTTGATGCCGCATTATCAAAGTGCCGATGGTTAAAACATAACTATGCATGCACTCAGTTTGATTTTAATATATATTTTTTTATTCGCTATGTTTATGGTATTAGTCGTAATGCGCATAGGTCCAGTTTTTCATATTCTTTGATACAGTTTTTTGCGTCTCATAGAATTCCTAAGCGTACCTACCTATACACCTAACTGTTACACCTAACTACTCAGTGAAATAGCGCTAAGTCCTAGCTGCAAGACGCAAGAGTCTTGCAGGCTAGGTCTTGTTCTTGCTCAAGTCTTGCACGGTCAGTCTTGGTCTTGGTCTTGCTCAAAATACGCGGTCTTGTTCTTGGTCTTGGTCTTGCAAAAACGCAAGAACAAGACCAAGACTGCAAGACCAAGACTGAATTTGGGCAACACTAATTAGTTTAGACATTCAGAATGATGATTCATTTAACTTTTTACTGTCAACGTAAAAAATGATTTGTACTTCTGTGAACAACGCCTTATTCTACTTTGGTGCTTCTTTATGAAATTTTACAGAATATGTTTCAACTGGCAACCCGCCCCGGCATTTTACGTTTGCAATACCAAATGCATAAGTATGTAAAACACATAAACCTTCTACTTAAATAACTCTTATCTATAAAAAAACCGCATTAAAATCCGTTGCCTAGTTGTAAAGATATAAACCACATAGGGACATACAGAATACAAAAGCGACTTTGTTATAAACTATCTAGTGATTATACCTAATGCCACCAATAGTAGGTAGCAAAAAAATAGACATTATGTACAAGGCTGATTGTTTTTTTATGTTATATGTTATATTATTAAAAAAGGAAGCCCGTCTTAACGTAAGTGTGTATAAAATATGTTTGGTTTTTGCCAGCTTACTAGTTTTCGATGTCACAATCGCGTTGATAAGATTACAAAATAACACTATGTAATATCTAAATATATACCTACCATGTTTACTAATTACTATGCTAAACGTACGGCCTAAGATAATAATAAAATAAAGTAGGTAGATACATGTATAAATTCTTTTACATACCTATTATGACTAGGTGTAGCACGCGGTTTTGCCCGCGTGAATATCGATGGTATATGAAATGGTAATATTATTCTCCTTGATTTTGTGATTGCCTTTGTGTTCATATGATGTATGAATCCGTTTAGTAGTTTTTGCATGAAAGCGTTACGAACATTTACTATTAACAAAAAACAATTGTTACCTAAATTATGTCCCTACTAGGTACTTGTAGTATGTGTAGGTAGACTAGTCTATCGAAAACGCTAGACGGTTACTTTCGTTTCGCTAATAATCCAATAAGAAGTAAACAAGGTATGTGTCATGATGATTTTGCAAAGATAAACATCGCTACTTAGTTTACTATCTACGAAAAATACTAAGATAATGAAAGCATGAAGAACTAACGTGTAGGTACCTAAATCATTCTATGAATATACCAAAAGAAGTCCAACGTCGACATACCTATAATAAGTTTTAAACGTTTCCATTGCATCAAAAGACATGACATGGTCAGGATTTAACGTAAAACACCCTTTTTTGGACTTAAAGGTGTATGTGCGAGTTAAATACCTACAATTTCATGTCAGTTGACGTACCTATAGTTTTATACAGTGACATTTTCTTTAAAGACATTTCGTCACAAAACCGTCGTCGGGTCTCTCTAACGCAGTAATTACTAAGGCCACAAATTATATAATTAATGCTAGTAATAGAACAAGTGGTGTGTTCACAGTGACCTGCCGACCCAGCATTATCCGGGGTCGCAGGTCACCCATCCATAGCATTACTCATCCTAGACGGTTCAGTTGAAATTAGTCCAACAGTCTTGCAACCGGGACGCTAACCTTAATAGGTATATTAGAAACTAGCTATACCCCTCGTCTTTGTTCACGAGAATATATGTTATGTGAAAGGCTTATACATATCCTTTTAAATTATAGCACATGCGTTAATCTGTGTTAAATCATAAAGATTAAATTTATCATTATCTAATGTATGTAAGGGAGCGGCCTATCATCTTTTCGCTTCAAGCCAACCTCACCTGCCCGTGGTGCATCCTGCCGAATAACAAACGAGGCGCTGGAAACCGACTGGTGGCGGTATAACCATCACAATTGAAGGCGTAGCTAAATACTAAAGACCGGTGACGGGCAGCAGCGTCACCGGAGCAAGAAGCTACGCCCTGCGATCGCCAACCCGCCTGCCCAGCGTGGCGATTATGGGTATATCCTCCAGATGTTTGCTCTAAGTGGCGAACAACTGGAGAGGCCTATGTCCAGCAGTGGACTATAATAGGCTGATGATGATGATGAATGTATATGCTATTTTACTCTAATGTTCATGACTCCAAGAACTCTAGACTTAAACCCGTTAAGTAGTTTTTCCATGAAAGTGTAATAATACTCCATTTATATATCCAAACACTTCTACTTCCAAATTTATATTATTAATAGGTAACACGTCATTATGTTAAGAACATAAAAAACATTGTGCTCAATAAAATAATATTTCCTTGCTTGCCAGTTTAACTCGATGAAGTGAGCTTCAAACAAGTGTTATTTCAGAAAATGGATCATTCAATATTCAATGATGGGTGTTGAAATGTGGAACCGGATTATAACAGATCTACAATATGTGTTACTGCATTCCGTTTATAGCAAGACTTGGGTTTTCCTCAGAAATATTTATAGGTAGGTACTAAATGGTAGTTTTAAAATTATTTAAAAGCAAAGGAGTTTTGTTTTTATAAACACAAACATGGCTACTAGAACAAGGGTCACACATCGTGTGAGCTTGCTATTTTGACATCTTCTAAATAAATCAGTACTTATTAGTAATATTATATCATCGCCCTATGGCATCATAAATGAACTCCTAAACATGCGATTAGAATGACATGATGGGTAATAATGATAAGCGACTAAGCGACTGGGGTTCGTCATTAATTAAATTATGGCCGCGTTGAAAAGAGCAATTTGCTCCCTTCCGCTGTTTAAGATCCCCTTCGGTAATCATTTTCAATCGCCGAGATACCAACGTCCTCACGTTTATAATGTCGTTTTACAATGACATCGGACTAAATTCAACTTTTAAAATCATCTGAATCGGTAAACATCTGCAATAAATTAGTAAAAGTATAGTAAGAAACAAGAATATTCAATAATTAAAGTTCCACATAAATTTCAGCTTCTGAATAAAACATAACGCAATTGATACTTTTCATGTACATATTATTCGGAATTTCCGATTAATTTATTGTTAGAATTGAATCACCTAGGTATAATTAACAATATAGCTTATCTATTATAACACTTAAAAGAAATCTTGGCTTTTTACCCGCTCCTACTTTAGTAATAATTACGTAAAAATTAATTAACTCTACATCATGTACCTACCTATCCTTATTATAGTGATTAGATATGACCTATCTGTTAGATCCTCATATAAATAAACGATAATGGTTATAACAACCATTTGTACTGCTTAGTCAGTGAGGTGAAGTCATTACATTCGCAAAATGAGTTTTAAAAGCAAAGTAGTTTTGGTTACTGGTGCCAGTTCCGGGATAGGCGCGGCTATTGCACTGAAGTTTGCAGCAGAAGGAGCTCAAGTGGCCATAGTGGGCAGGAACGAGAAAAAACTGCAAGATGTCTCCAAAAAAATCGAGAAGACCGGCAGCAAGCCACTTGTTATCGTCGCTGATGTCACCAAGGATAGCGATTCAAAGCGGATTGTTGACAGCACGATACAAAAGTTCCAAAAATTAGATGTATTGATCAACAACGCAGGCATTGGCGGAGTTGCCGCCATCACAGACGAGCACACAATGGAAGTGCTCGACAAAGTGATGAACACCAATTTCCGCTCAGTTGTCTATCTGACACATCTGGCCAGTAAGCACTTAATTGAAACCAAAGGTAACGTAATAAACATATCCAGTATAGCCGCGTTGAAATCTTTCGGTCGAACAAATTACGCTTACTGTGCGTCAAAAGCTGCGTTAGATCATTTCACCAGATCAATTGCGTCAGACTTTGCGACTAATGGCGTTCGTGCTAACGTCATAAACCCGGGTCCTGTAAAGACAGATATAATAGAAAATATGGGGACGCCTGCAGCACACGAAGCGGCAGTTTGGGAGCAAATGAAGTCGGCTACAGCACTAAAGAGGATTAGTGATCCCGAGGAAATTGGTGACCTGGCGCTGTTTTTGGCGAGTGACAAGGCAGTCGCTATTACCGGAGCAAGTTTTGTCACTGATAATGGATGTTTAGTAAACACTAACTTCTAGTTAGCTGGATTTATGAAATATAAAATGTTTGCTAAATAGGTGTATTAGTTATTTCTGAACTTTATTTAATACTTCCTCAAAATAACTTGTAATATATGTGATTTGGCGGAAGAGTGTGAAGTGTGTAATAAAGAAAGAAGACGAATGGAGGTCAAAGTGAAACATAGCAAAATTAAATAAAACAAGACACTGATACCCCTGATATAATAACTTGGTATTATGAACTTGTATAGCAACGTAATTTAAATTATTCTTCTAGAAGTATCCTCTACCTAATTTAAATGAAATATTGTCTGGCCTTATTGCTAATTATCTGAAAATAGGCAATAGATGACCTAATCTTATCAAATATGTCCAGATTTGATATCTGACAACAAAACATACGAGTAAAAAGCGCTATTAGCATACGCCAATGAAACAATAGCGTTTTGGGTAGGTACTATTATGTGTATTAGGCACACAGGATGGCTTTTTAATGTAAATATTTTCGTAGTTGTTTACGATAGGATAATGCTAGTGTGTATACATGCACTTTGGATTACATGACTAGAGGTTCGAGGGTCACAATTGTTTACTCATTACATTTGGATAGAGAACCTTCGAATGATTTTTTGTCGTTATTAGATACCTATCAGTTAGATCCTCATATAAATAAACGATAAATCATTAAAACAATCACTTGCAGTGCTTGTTCGGTGAAGTGAAGTTCTTACACTCGTAAAATGAGTTTTAAGGGCAAAGTAGTTTTGGTTACCGGTGCTAGTTCAGGCATAGGCGCAGCCATTGCAATTAAGTTTGCTGCAGAAGGTGCTAAAGTGGCTATAGTGGGCAGGAACGAGAAAAAACTGCAAGCTGTCTCAGAAAAATGCGAAAAGGACGGCAGCAAACCACTTGTTATCGTAGCTGATGTCACCAACGAAGACGATTTAAAGAGGATTATTGATAACACGGTACAACAATTCCAAAAATTAGATGTATTGGTCAACAACGCAGGCATAAGCGGTGTTGCCAATATAACAGATAAACGCACAATTCAAGTACTCGACAAAGTGATGACCACCAATTTTCGCTCAGTTGTCTATCTGACGCATCTAGCCAGTAAGCACTTAATTCAAACTAAAGGCAACATAATAAACATATCCAGTATAGCCGGGTTGATATCTTTCGGACAAGCAAATTACGCTTATTGTGCGTCAAAAGCTGCGTTAGATCATTTCACCAGATCAATTGCGTCAGACTTGGCCAAAAAGGGCGTTCGTGCTAACGTTATAAGCCCGGGTCCTGTAAAAACAGATATAATAGAAAATATGGGGATATCTGCAGAACACGAAGCGGAAGTTTGGGATAAAATGAAGGCAGCTACAGCACTAAAGAAGATTAGTGAACCAGAGGAGATTGGTGAACTGGCGTTATTTTTGGCAAGTGACAAGGCAGTCTCTATTACCGGAGCAAGTTTTGTCATAGATAATGGGTGTTTAGTAAACACTAACGTCTAGTTAGCTGGATTTATGAAATATAAAATTGGTGTGCTTACCTATTAGTTATCTCTCATAAATACTTCCAAAAAATAACTTTTTAATTTGTGACTTGGTCAAATGTAAAATTTTAAGACGGTAGAGAACGTAAGGCTGGGTGTAAAGGAAAAGTTAATTGTGTGAGGGAAAAGAGAAAAGACGATTAGAGGAGCCACAATGAAACAAAGTAGAATTAAACTAGAAACTGATATTAAATATTAAAGTAACAAATTTTGACTAGACACTCTTCGCTATCCTTCTGTATAATTTATAGTAGGTAACTAAATATTACGAGTATCAACATGTATAGCTACGTTATTTAAATAAGTCTAGGAATTTCATGTATTTAATCTTTTTTTTTATTTAAAATGGGTTTGCACTTGACTGCAAGTCGCCTGATGATAAGCGATTTCAGTCTATGTTGGAACGCACTCACCAAGCACTCGATAGACTCTCGCCTTGAACACCGCAAGATTATATCTCTCGGAGAACAAGGGGCTCGGCAAAGAGTTCCATAATATGGCCGTTCGTACTATAAAAATCAAAGCGAAACGCCCTGTGATGTCTAAGGAAATTTACTTTGGAATAAAACGTTTCTAGGGAAGATAAAATCAATAAATTAATCTTGTTGTTGCTATTATCAGAGTATTCAAATAATATTTTACCTAGGTATTTGTTATTTATTTTTTAGAATAAACCGACAAAAACCAAAGGTCAATTGAATCTCTACCGTTGTCTACGTTAATATTCAAACAACATCCCATGCCAATCACTTATAATATAATTTACACTATCGACATCCTGAATATATAAGTACATCATTAACAACACATAACTCTGCTTATAAAGAACAAGCTATGAATAAATAAAATGTCCTGAGAGAGAATATATACTTCTTAAATGCAAATCCATTGTTAGGTACTGTCACTGTATCTAGAAGTCTTGGTCTTAAAACGTTAATGTTTTGTATTCTGTCTGGGTTAATTTATTCCCCATTATCTGTATTAGGCAATAGAAAGGTTTTCTAAAGGCTTATCCACGTTTAGTGGTATATCCAAGTTGCTGAATGTCCAAAAGAGAGGTAGGGCATAGCGAATCTTCGCTCGTATTGAGCTGCCCGTCCGGGGAAGGACCTCCACCCTATAGAATACCGCAGCCAAATGACCTCCGGGTCGTGTTTCTGCTGGTGAGTAGGGTCTCCGGAGCTCGTGGGGGGTTAGGGTTGGGCCGGCATGGCAGTGGCAACTGACAGGTAACTAACCAGCTACTTGCCAGTTGTCACAGCGACTTGGGCTTCTCTTTAGCTTTCCATCAGGCGTAGGGAAGCCATTATGTCGAGCTACTATAAAAAAAAAAAAAATGTCAAATTTTCATAATAACAGGAGCAGTGACTGAGTGAAATACCAGGATAGATACGTAGGAAGTCCATAGGTTGCGTGACTTACTTAATAACTAGAACTTACTTAATGTTGGTTAATAAGAAACACATTTTCCATAGATGTGGTCAACCAACGCCTTCTCACGCTTCTATGAGCTCCTGGTACTTTTCGCTCAGTCATTGATCTAGTTACGATGAAAATTTGATTTTTAAAATATTAACTCAGCATAGTGGCTTCCCTTCGCCTGATAGAAAACTGATAAGGAAGCTGAAGTTGCTCTGACAACTGCGGGACATTGCAACTTGGAGATACTTCTACTTTTTTTTTTATAATAGCTCGACATAATGGCTTCCCTATGCCTGATGAAAGCGAAAGAGAAGCCCAAGTCGCTGTGACAACGGGCAAGTAACTGGTCAGTTACTTGTCAGTTGCCACCGCCATGCCGGCCCAACCCTAACCCCCCACGAGCTCCGGAACCCTACTCACCGGCAGAAACACGACCCGGAGGTCATTTGGCTGCGGTATTCTATAGGGTGGAGGTCCTTCCCCGGACGGGTGCCCTACCTCTCTTAAACTAAATACTAATCTCTTATACTAAATACTAAACGCTTATCCCTGACGAGACGAGCAAAACATATCGAGTAGTTTTATTATCATACGCTGATCATACAATAGAGTTCTGAGTCACTATATAGGTACAAGGTGGCGTTTATTAGCGTCATGTAAGTAGGTGTATACGAAAGTGTGGTACTAGTGAGTACCTACTTTAGATTGTACGCAACGTGACTAGAGGTTCGAGTCGCACCATTGTTTGCTCTTTACGTTTGGATAGAACCTTCGTGATTAATGGATTTTGTTCAAGTTTTGTGCGGTGAGCAATGAAGTGTACCTATAAGTGTTGTAAAGTAAATGGTATTATTTTGCGTCTTAGTCATTATACATTGCACTACTCACTATCATTCGAATAAGCAAATGGGCAATTTTGTACGCGAAATCACGTTAGGCATTACAATTTCTTTTCATTCATTTTCTAAGATAGGATTTGGTTGCAATCTTATCTTGTTTGTTTTTATTAACTTCGTGAATGTTTTAACTCATACATCACTGCCCTGGGTATAGGATACTTGGGTTATATAGGACTTACCTACTCCTATTAAGCAGAGAATACCCCAAAACCCGACGAAGAAACGATACAGCCTAGGATGAAACGTGCTAACTCAGATAGATTATACATAGCAAACCAATACAAACAGACTTAAATAAATAAATAAATAACCAAGACATGCCACGCTGGGCCACAGCGCCACCTAGCCCCAAACTAAGCCGAAGCTTGTACTATAGGTACTAGACAACTGATAAACTTACTAAGATCCTTTTTTTTGTAAATAATACATATTATACATAGGAAACACCCAGACCAATACAAATAACTAATACTGATCAGCGACCAACATATGGTTTTCGCCACTCACTGCCTCCACCGGTGATCTTCTAGTGTATCTTACACACCGATGGTCGCAAGCGATCGAGAGTCAAGGCGAGGCATTGGCTGTCAGCCTTGATATTGCGAAGGCGTTCGACCGGGTCTGGCACAGAGGTCTACTTGCGAAGCTGCCATCATATTGGACTGCCCGAGGGTCTATGTAAATGGGTCGCTAGCTTTCTGTCCAGCAGAAGCATTAAAGCCGTAGTTGACGGCAGCTGCTCCGATAGCATGGACATTAACGCTGGCGTCCCGCAAGGCTCGGTGTTGTCGCCAACACTGTTCTTGCTGCATATCATGACATGCCTCCCTGTTGGTGACATTCATTGCTATGCAGACGACAGTACTACGGACACCCACTACACGAGCCGTACTAACTGCCCTCGGGCACAAGTGGAAGAAAGCCGTACTAGACTTGTGTCTGAATCGAGAGTATCTCTCACCAAGATCTCCGATTGGGGACGATTAAACTTGGTACAGTTTAACCCCACCAAGACACAAGTCTGCGCGTTCACCGCTAAGAAAACCCCATTTACTGTGGCTCCACATTCCTGGACACTCCTCTTACACCTCTGAGAGCATCGGAATCCTTGGTGTCGACATCTCGAGTGACGTTCAGTTTCGCAGGCACTTGGAGGTAAGGCTAAGCTGGCGTCGAAAAAGCTCGGTGTGCTCAACAGAGCGAAGCGGTACTTCAGCCTGTGCAAAGACTGCAGCTCTATAAAGCGCAAGTCAGACCGCACATGGAGTACTGCTCTCATCTGTGGGCTGGAGCACCTCGATACCAGCTGCAGCCTTTCGATGCTGTGCAGAGACGCGCCATGAGGATGGTCGACGATCCCGAGCTCGCAAACGGTATTGAGCCGCTAAGTCTGAGGAGAGATTTCTCCTCATATGCGTGTTCTACCGTTTGTATAATGGGGATGTTCCAAGGAGTTGTTTGAGATGATGCCTACGGCGACATTTTACCACCGCACGCTCGCCATCGACAGGGATTCATCCTCATACCCTAGAGCCTGGGTGGTCGCGTACGGTACGTTTCAACAGAAACTTCTTGCCGCGCACACTCAGGCTTTGGAATGAGCTCCCGCCGAGGCTCTCCCCGAGACTACAGTATGGGGTCCTTCAAAAAGGTTGTGAAGAGGTTTTTAAAGGGTAGGCAACGCGCGTGTGATACCCCTGTGTCGCAGGTGTCCATAGGCTGCGGTAACCGCTTAACATCAGGCGGGCCGTAGGCTTGTTTGCCACCCAGTGGTATAAAAAAAAAAAAAAAAAAAAAAAAAAAAAAAAAAAAAAAAAATACAATACATGTTCATTCATATGAATGTTCGTAGGTACTATGCGAGGATAGTACACGGGACCATTTCAGAACATTTACTACCTACTACTATCACTAAACCAAAGTGGTCATCAAGAATGTACAAATAGAAAATTAGTACCAACGTGCTTTGTATAAATCGCCGCACTAGCGCCACGCACGAAACAACAACTATAATGTAATTCGATGCCAGAAACGACATCACGCCAAAAAAAAACTATGTACCTTCAACGTAAACAGTATGACATCACTGGTCGGACAGAGCCCAGTGTTGGTACCTTACCTTGAGGCTGGTACAACATACCAGTATGACGTAACCTGTTAATATAAGACGCACGTGCGGTTAGGGAAATCAATGGAAATACTATCCTGTGAAAAAATTGTCGACTTTCCGTGAGCTAAAGATGAAGAATGAGAACGAAATATAAGTAATGGAAATGTTAAAACATCACTAACGATGTACTGTACCTAAGTAAATATAAGGGGCAGCGCAGACGACATACTATCCGTGACGCACTTTTTAGTCTGTGATGCAATTATATTATGCAGTAACGCACACGACGCGGAACAATCTGTCGCGGATATTTCACAGACTTCGATCATTCTGTCGGCAGAGCTGTAGGGACTTAGATGCTCTTTTTAAATGTCTCAGACGCAGACTCTATCGCACAAAAAGTCTGTCATCTGTGCAGCCCTAAACTATCTTTAAAATTTCTTCGCAATCATCGGCCGCATCAAAAACCAAAGTGTCAGAAGTCGTTTTTAAAGGGCATTGACCTTTCCAAAAAAAAGCACTAGTACCTGGGAAATTACTATTTAAAAAATAATTTCTCATACTTGGCATTTTTCTTAGTTAACAAAACTTGGTGTTAGACAAAATAGATATTCTTATTGCACACCATATAGTTGACTTGGATCTAGAGTATTATTGACATAATATTTGTTGTACAATTTAAGCTTTCTTATCACTTTAAGCGATCTCTTCTAAAATAAACACCTGAGGGCACATTTATTGCAAGAAATATTGTCTCGACAATGGAAATACTGCCTACGCCTGATGAAAAGCGAAAGAGATGCCCAAGCCGCTGTGACAACTGGCAAGTAACTGGTCATTTACCTGTCAGTTGCCACCGCCATGCCGGCCCCAACCCTAACCCCCCCATGAACTCCGGAAACCCTACCTACCGGCAGAAACACGACCTAGAGGTCATTTGGCTGCGGTATTCTATAGGTTGAGGTCCTTCCCCGGACGGGCGGCTCAATTCAAGCGAAGATTCGCTATACCCTACCTCTCTCTATAATGTAGCTCAATGAAATGATAATCTGAAATACTAGGTCCCTAGTATTTAATATTCTCATAATCATCATCAGCCTATCGCAGTTCAAACATAGGCCTCTCCACTTTGTTCGCCACTTTGGTTAAACATCTGAAGACTTTAGAATATTGCTTGAAGAACGAGGATGAAAGAAAAAACGGGTAAGTATAGTAGGTGTTGGTTACAGGTAAACAGATATATCTAGCGTGAACCAAGGCGCGTCGGGCCAGATAGTATTTTAAATATTCTTATGAAGTAGACTTTTTATATTCCAAAGAGTACTATGAAAGTGGTAATTTAAATGCTCCGGCTTGCAGATACCAAAACAACTTGTTGCGTAACTTTTACGGCATGCGCCGTTCCGTTCGTCGTGAGTTAATTGCGCAACACGTATTAAATGCTCAATACGAATACGATAGAGTTGCCTTATTATCGATAGTTTTCATATGAATAAGACGACCCTATCGAAAGTATCGATACTAACCAAATTCAGAACTAGAGATAGGTGCCATGTGCTTATGTACTCCTGGTACTGTTCCCACATAAAAATCTTCAGAAAATCGCAGGTGACTTAAGTGAACTAGAAAACTCATTTTATTTGCAGTCGACTTTAATCGCCTGGCCAGGTGCCTTAATTATGTTTCTGTCAAATTTTTGCTGGGGTCTAATCACCTAGGTGATTTGCTCAGGTGCCTAAGGTGGAACAATTCAGATAGATAAGTTATGTAGCCGCTTTGCGATTGCCAATCCGCCTGCCCAGAGTGGCGATTCTGTATAATATTCTCCAGATGTTTGCCCTAAGTGGCGAACAACTGAGAGGTCTATGTCCAGCAGTGGACTACAATAGGCTGATGATGATGATACTATCGATAGACTATGCTATCGATACTTTTGATATGACGTTAGCTATCGATCGGCAACACTACAATACGATTACGTGAGAAAATTGCTTTGCATTGTAATTCAGTAAGACAATTGAATAAATAAATGAAAGCGCAAGACTATTCACACCACCATCATCAGCCTGCAGACGTCCACTGCTGGACATAGGCCTCCCCAGGCCAGGGTTTTGTCATAGTCTTGGCAGGTGGTTTGGTGACCGCAGTAGGTTTTATTTTGCAATCAGGTAAACGCTGCTGCCCGTTTCGTCATTATTCCCTTAGTCGAATTGAGCTGACCGTCAGGGAAAAGACCTCCACCCTGTATAATAACGCAGCCAAATGACCTCCTGGTCATGTTTCTGCCGGTGAGTAGGCTTTTCGGAGCTTAGGGGGGTTAGGATTGGGCCGACATGGCGGTGGAAACTGACAGGTAACTGACCAGCTACTTGCCCGTTGTCACAGCGCCTTGGGCTTCTCTTTCGCTTTCCATCAGGCGTTGGGAAGCCATTTTGTGGAGCTACTATAATAAAATAAAGAAAGTCGTCTTCTACGACACCCGCGGGAAGAGATTGGATGGTCCTATTCTTAATCCGGAAACCACACGGACAATTCACACTAACCTGGTCTTAAATTAAGGTTTGCTCTTGTACTATGTATGAGACATACCTACCGCCTACATTGTACTAAAATAATCTCTGCTATTGCAAATGTTAAACGACCGGGTGTCGAACCCATAACTTTGTCTTGTTGTCAAGCCCAATGTCTTATTTTTGATAGTAGGTACCTATAAAAGTTACATAGATCAATAATAAATTAGCCTTTTAGTACATAGTAAGTTGCAGTAATAATATATGATAAGATAATGCAATTATGTACTGACTATTCATTTAGGCTTGAAACAGTATTATTTATAAATCTTTAAACAGAAACGAAAATGACTGCCACAGGATTCTATTAAGTAAAGTTAGGAAGGGATCTTTCAACTCTAGTAGGCTTAGACATAATGTGTAAAGTTAGAATACCTACTATTGCCACTGCATTAAAGTGATAATTGCGTGCTTTTTATAGTAGCTATTTAGTATTAACGAACTACCTTTTCATAACACCTACATCAAATGTAACCGACCTATCAGCAAATAAAAGGATTTGTATTTGTACGAGTAAAATACTTATAACAGGCCTCTAAAGTCAACAAACACACTTTGGGGACCGAATATTCGGTTGACTACTTTTTAAACGAGTTTTATAATGCTAATAAAGCGTTAATATATTATTATCGTAAGCAGTCCTCATGAATGCCAAACAGCGTTACGTCATCACTTTTTAAAGAGGTACGTGTATAGCAATATTGAGTATGACAAATGACGAACTGTTGAAACGGTAGGCGATATTTCGGAAGTATATCTATACTGAGCCGTCCGAAGTTCTTGTATAAGCAGTTACAGGTATATTAAAAGTAAACTCAAGCTATTAATTGGTCTATCTCCTCCCACTGCTAATTGTAAGCCTCGACCAGAGAGCGTCTCCCAATCCTGAGTAATGTATTCTTTGCAAGCTACTTTTCTTAAGTCGTCCGTCCAACATGATGAAGGTCGTCCCACACTTCATTTTCGTGATAAGAAGGCTCCACTCCAACACTTTCCTGCTCCATCATCCATCAGTATGTCCGGAAACAGCCCGCCAATTGTAACTTCAGTCTACTGATTCAGCAAGCAACAACGATTACCTTAGTTCTCTAGCGGACAGGTAAAGTCAAACCAAGCGGCTAATAGTTAGGCATTCTGCACATGTCAAGTTCTTTTCTATCCACATAAAAAAAACATACCTACGACAATAGGACTTTGTGCCAGCTTGTTTCATAAAGAGCCTTCAATTAATACGCGGTATATATATTTTCGGATTATTCGCGCGAAATAAATTAAAAACACGAAGACTGTTTCTTCAGCAG
Organism: Conogethes punctiferalis; assembly: GCA_031163375.1. Taxonomy (NCBI): domain Eukaryota; kingdom Metazoa; phylum Arthropoda; class Insecta; order Lepidoptera; family Crambidae; genus Conogethes; species Conogethes punctiferalis. The sequence continues at coordinate 14,121,830 of CM062090.1, read as the reverse complement.
CCACCATAAAACTCGTAGTCAAAAGCAGATTCCCATTAAATTAACAAACTGAATATTGACACGCATCCATTGACCTGGTGCCCTGGATAAACACAATGAACGAATATACGCATAGTCGTGCATACTGTGTAGTAAATACAAATTATCTTGTACAGTTGACGGTGGTATTCTTAATAGTGGGAAAATGAGGTCAGAACAGCGGTACCAGCCTAATTTGTATAGATGTTTAATCGCACTTTTTGTAATCTTTTATTGTACAAATATCGATAAACTTCAAATTCCCATCTTTGGTTTTGAAATGCCTGATGATCTATGACGTCAATGGCCGCATTGTACTAAACAATTTTTAACTGTTAATCGTGACTAAGCAGAAAATGATAAGTCCAAAAATGTGAGCACTATACCACATTAGATTACCTCTAACATCCTATATAAGCAAACCGAAAATAATAACACCAGTCATTTATAGTTCTGCCTTCTTATACGACGAAATTGCACAACATTTTGAAACATGAGTTTTAAAAACAAAGTAGTTTTGGTGACTGGTGCCAGTTCAGGAATAGGCGCAGCCATTGCGCTGAAGTTTGCTGCGGAAGGAGCTAAAGTAGCCATCGTGGGCAGGAACGAGAAAAAACTGCAAGATGTCTCAAAAAAAATCGAAAAGGCTGGCAGCAAGCCACTTGTTATCGTCGCTGATGTCACCAAGGAAGACGATTTAAAGAGGATTATTGATAATACTATACAGGAGCTTAAGAAAATTGATGTATTGGTGAATAACGCAGGAATAGGCGGTACTGCCAGCATAACTGCTGAAAATTCAATCGAAATGCTAGACAAAGTAATGTCCACCAATTTTCGTTCAGTTGTAATTCTCACACATCTGGCTAGCAAGCACTTAATTGAAACTAAAGGTAACATAATAAACATATCCAGTGTGGCCGCGATTACAACGGTTTTCAAAGGCAATTTCGCGTACTGCGCATCAAAAGCTGCGTTAGATCATTTCACCAGATCGATTGCATCAGAGTTGGCTTCTGAGGGTGTTCGAGCTAACGTTATAAACCCGGGTCCTGTGAAAACAGACATTATAGAAAACATGGGAGCGAGTGCAGAAGCCGCCGAAGAGCTATGGACACAAACAAAAGCGAGTACGGCTCTGAACAGGATAAGCGAACCAGAAGAAATTGGTGACTTGGCGCTATTTTTGGCAAGTGAAAAGGCGGTGGCCATCACAGGCTCAAATTTTGTTACAGATAATGGATGGTTAGTGAAGACAAATTTCTAAGCTGTACCTATCTAATGAATTTGCAATTAAAGCGCTGATTGTATTTAAATTTAGAGATTTTTATTTAGTAACCCCTATATAAATGATTTCTTGACACTAATTTATATGACTTACACTCCATTACACTACTAACACAATTGAACTAAATGATAATGAAAACACAAAGGCAGGATCTAACGCTATACCACTGTAAGAAATTCTTCATGTCATTGTCACGGAGAATTAGGCACAAACTCTTAGATAGCAACTTTCAGAGAAATTATTATAGACGAGGAGAGATATCTTAGATATTCACTGTATGAAGTTTGAAGCTACCTATTTCCAGTTTGGTTTGCTTCTCTTTCGTTTTCCTTAACGCGAAGGGAAGCAGTATGCTGTGCCACTATACAAAAAGTGAAAACATTATCTAAATAATAAATCATCATGATGACTCTGTATCTTCCAACACTCTTTGAAAAAACGAATACCAACATAAACGCTCTATCATTTTCTGATCAACGAACATCACTAGAACGGCCATTTCATTTATTTTGTAAATAAAAAAACACACTACATTTGCATTGTGAATGCTCAGCTCGGCGTGGAAAACGCAGTCGTGCCGTCAAAGGGCCTTGCCAGATAAATGAGGTTTTTGTTACTTAGCATTGAAGGTCGGTTAGAAAAACATTTCTAGGTTACGTCTTGATTGGAAACTTGATGCACAGATGCGTACGCTTAGTGAAAAAGTGTCCATCTGTCTAAAATTAGATAATTATTTTTTTTTAGATCGGTTTATTGACAAATCTCCATTCAATAGTAGATAAGTAAGGACTTATCAGTTCGATTTATATTACGTACAATAAAGTTTCTTATTGGCAGATTTATATCCGAACTTATAAAATCTAAATATACTCGTATTATGTAAATTTAAAAAGGTGACCGACTGACTGACATAGTGATCTATGAACATTCTGATCTGACATAGTGATCTATGTTCATAGATCACTATGTCAGATCAGTATGTTCATAGATCACTATGTCATATGAATCCATCCAGTGATCGAGCTGAAATTTGGTATGCAGGTAGATGTTATGACGTAGCCAACCGCTAAGAAAGAATTTTAATCAATTCTACCCCCGAGGGGATAAAGTAGAGGATGAAACTCTATTATACGCGGGCACAGCTAGTACAAAATAAATCCCAATTCAGGCCACGCTGGGCCACACATCGCCGTCTAGCCTCAAACTAAGCCTTGAGTAGGTACTAGACAGACATAATATATTACGACAGTAATTTTATATGTTTATTGCATTTTATATCTTAGATACAACTAGGTAAAGAACGTAGAGCTCTATCAGTTTAACCTTTTTAAAGCCTCACATGGATATTTTGTATCTTAAATTAATGATATACTACATAAATTAATGATAGGAATTTAGCAGTCAGTGAATCAAATGTTTAAAGCTTTTTATTCACAGGTTTTGACTTAGCGTTTTGTCGTGGCTCATCACTATCACTACATAGTAAGACAAAGTCGCTTTTGTTTTTTGTCTGTCTCTATGTATGCTTATATGTTTAAAAAAACTACGCAACGGATTTTGATGCAGTTTCTTTAATAGGTAGAGGGATTCCAGAGGAAGGTTTATAATTAAGTCTATAATAAACTAGCGACCCGCGCGGACCTTCAATGCTAAGTAACAAAAACCTCATTTATCTGGCAAGACCCTTTGACGGCACGACTGCGTTTTCCACGCCGAGCTGAGCATTCACAATGCAAATGTAGTGTGTAATAAAATTGCTATCTAAGAGTTTGTGCCTAATTCTCCGTGACAATGACATGAAGAATTTCTTACAGTGGTATAGCGTTAGATCCTGCCTTTGTGTTTTCATTATCATTTAGTTCAATTGTGTTAGTAGTGTAATGGAATGTAAGTCATATAAATTAGTGTCAAGAAATCATATATATATGGGGGTTACTAAATAAAAATCTCTAACTTTAAATACAATAAGCGCTTTAATTGCAAATTCATTAGATAGGTACAGCTTAGAAATTTGTCTTCACTAACCATCCATTATCTGTAACAAAATTTGAGCCTGTGATGGCCACCGCCTTTTCACTTGCCAAAAATAGCGCCAAGTCACCAATTTCTTCTGGTTCGCTTATCCTGTTCAGAGCCGTACTCGCTTTTGTTTGTGTCCATATCTCTTCGGCGGCTTCTGCACTCGTTCCCATATTTTCTATAATGTCTGTTTTCACAGGACCCGGGTTTATAACATTAGCACGAACACCCTCAGAAGCCAACTCTGATGCAATCGATCTGGTGAAATGATCTAACGCAGCTTTTGAAGCGCAGTACGCGTAATTACCTTTGAAAACCGTTGTGATCGCGGCCACGCTAGATATGTTTATTATGTTACCTTTAGTTTCGATTAAGTGCTTGCTAGCCAGATGTGTGAGAATTACAACTGAACGGAAATTGGTAGACATTATTTTATCTAGCATTTCGATTGAGTTTTCGGCAGTTATGCTGGCTGTTCCGGCTACACCTGCGTTATTCACCAATACATCAATTTTCTTAAGCTCCTGTATAGTATTGCGAATAATCCTCTTTAAATCGTCTTCCTTGGTGACATCAGCGACGATTACAAGGGGCTTGCTGCCAGCTTTTTCGATTTTTTTTGAGACATCTTGCAGTTTTTTCTCGTTCCTGCCCACGATGGCCACTTTAGCTCCTTCCGCAGCAAACTTCAGCGCAATGGCTGCGCCTATTCCTGAACTGGCACCAGTCACCAAAACTACTTTGTTTTTAAAACTCATGTTTCAAAATGTTGTGCAATTTCGTCGTATAAGAAGGCAGAACTAAAAATGACTGGTGTTATTATTTTCGGTTTGCTTATATAGGATGTTAGAGGTAATCTAATGTGGTATAGTGCTCACATTTTTGGACTTATCATTTTCTGCTTAGTCACGATTAACAGTTAAAAATTGTTTAATACAATGCGGCCGTTGACGTCATAGATCATCAGGCATTTCAAGGCCAAAGATGGGAATTTGAAGTTTATCGATATTTTTACTCACAGGTTTTGACTTAGCGTTTTGTCGTGGCTCATTACTATATAGTTATAGTGATGAGCCACGACAAAACGTATGTAGTCATAGTACATAGTAAGACAAAGTCGCTTTTGTTTTTTGTCTGTCTCTATGTATGCTTATATCTTTAAAAAAAACTACGCAACGGATTTTGATGCGGTTTCTTTAATAGGTAGAGGGATTGCAGAGGAAGATTTATAATTAAGTCTTTAATAAAGTAGCGAAGCCGGGGTGGGTCGCTAGTTTAGTATAAGAACCTGGGCATCTTACATTTAATCGGTGTTCGATACTTTGCGACTAGCATTATTAATTTAGAGAAAAGGTATTGTTTGACGGTCATCTGTGACGTGTTAAAAAATAGGTGAATTTATAAGTGCTTGTAACTTTACGAAAACGATCGTTCGTTGAACGGATCGCGTACTTTGGTACCATAATTCCCGCCCATTTGTCCCTCCCGTGTTCGGATATACGAACTAAAATTCGTCAAAGTCGATTTCAATTAATTTAATTCATATTTATGAATACGGGAGGGACAAATGGGAGATTTATGTTGCAAAATTACGCGACCCGTTCAACGAACGATCGTTTTCGATTTTGGCGGCCAAGGAGTGCCGGCCGCTTGTCATCTGCGGCTGGCCAGGGCAGGCAAGGATGCGGCCGTATGCTTAGGCGTTACCCGTATCCCTGCAACCTCCCCCCGAAGGTGGTATGACGGTGCCTAATTCCCCTTTAGAAAAAAAAGGAGTAGGTACCTAATAGGCATCCAGGTCCCGATTCTAGGCAAACATCTTTACTGGGTTTTTCTGACGAGAAATTCCTAGCCAGTAGCAGCGCCGGTTAAAAAAATTAAGCCATTGGTCCCATTGGTACGCGTCTGATCTCTCTCCGGTCTTTTTAGGGTTCCGTAGCCAAAATGGCAAAAACGGGACCCTTATAGATTCGTCACGTCTGTCTGTCTGTCTGTCCGTCCGTATGTCACAGCAAGTTTATTCAGAAACTATAAGAGCTACATTATTCAAACTTGGTACGTAGATGTACCTATTCTGTAAATCGCATCAAGATTTTAAAATAAAATCAGAAAAACATCCAAAATTTTTGGGGTTCCCTATACATAGAACGGAAACTCTAAATGTTTTTTTTCTTCAAACCTATACGTGTGGGTTATCTATGGATAAGTATTTTAAAATGTGGTTGAAGTTTTTAACATTTATTTTTCTAAACTGAATAGTTTGCGCGAGAGACTCTTCCAAAGTGGTAAAACCTCGGAGCCCTGCTCATTCCAAAGCCTGATCCTGTCGAACTATCGTACCGACGGGTTATGAGAATAAAGAAGCAGAGAGTGAACCTCGTTCACTCTCTGACGTATGTTTGCACAATTTTATGCAATCATAAGTCTCTCTCTACCTATGATTGCGCACAATTGTGCAATTTTATATCGAAAGTACGTAGGCCGAGTACGGTCAATAGAAAAATGATTTCTATCTGGATTATCAAAACAAGAAAATTTTGACAGATATGTATCGTAAGTCAGATGAATTTTTAATATTATGTAGATTAGATATGCAGAGAGTGCTCAATAACAAACTGATATATGACCATTAGTTAACAATCTCATGATGACTGTCCACATTATACCTATATAGTCTACTAGGTACAAATAACTAAAGAAAAAAATATACGTATAGTTGAATAAAAAATTAATTAGTGTACCTACTTTAGTCTCACTAAAAGTACAAAACGACTTGTCTATTTGTTCAATACTAGCAATACCTCATGGCTTTGCCCGCATGATTAATGGTGACCTGGTAACATGTGAAATGATAAAATATATAATCGCCTATGTCTTGATTTAATATATGACATATGACTTACAAATCCTTTCACTAAATAATTGTGTGAAAGACTTCGTCCATACTTCCATGCAAAATTTCCTATTTTATACCATTAGTATGTCAATTTTGACTTGACACTCGTAGTACAATTCGCAGTTCCATGATGGAACTACTGATAATAATTTTGACACCAGACCCATCAATGAATATATCACTTTTATTTTCATTCGTACATTATACAACAAATCTTCTAAGTACATCGCAGTTCTAAGTACATTTCAATAATAACACCTAGGTACCTGCAATTCTCTCCACTGTTAATGATAATGAAGTTTGAAACAATAACGACAGTTACGCAAGCTGTAATCATGGGAATCGGGTGGAAATTATCCATTAAACATGAATAACTTTCGTTCAATTATGAATCTTACTGCATTATGTTAAAGAACATATTTAATGTAGACAATTGCATGCACGCTACGGTATTAACAACTGCTATCTATCTTCGAAACATCTGCATACAATGACTATTGCTTAGAGACATCTCCGCTAGCTCCAAATGTAGACAGAAATGCACTTACCAAAGGTAATGTATTGTCAAAAACAAAGAAGTCTGGGCGGTTCATACATCAATGTTTATAAGAGAATATAAGGGAATAAAAGGGGATGTAACGGGCATGGAAAGTGTAGGACGCCCTCAGGCCAGGTGGAGTGACGATGTGCAAAAGATGGCTGGCAAGTGATGGATGCAAGAAGCCCAGGATCGACCAAGTGGCAATTGGAAAGGCAAAGTCCAGCAGTGAACTGCAGTAGGCTGGTGATGATGATGATCGAACGTCAAAATATGTAAAGTACGGCAACGTTAAACAACTATTGTAGCTAGAACATGCATCTTTTCCGCATATATAAGATACCTACTCGTAGATATTATCTACTTAACAATGCAATTTAATTAATAGGTACTTTAGATGAATTAGATGTCAGTTGTTAATAACAGCCGTCTTTGTTAATAATATGCCTATTATAAATAATTAACAAGTAACAAACCGTAGGTACCTGTTATTTATGCAGAAATTCATTTAAATCTTATTTGAGCTTCCTGTTTACGAAATACTCAAAATAAATGCCTAATTTAATATAAATCAGCTAAGGAAAATCCATATGTATTATTTTAATTAGGAAGGATTAGTGCTATGATTGTAGGGAAAAAACACTGCAATATTAATATGAGCGTTATTGGATCACGTCTGAAGAACAGATTTCAGAAGGTATAGTAAAAATGTTCTTTTAGTGGCAGCTGAACTACTCGTATCATGTCGTCTAAACAACAGATGACACGATGATTTAGAAAACCAATGGACTAAATTGGAGAAACTTTGAAGGCATATTTGCTTAGTAGTGGGTCTATGAGTCCGAGACTTTAAACTTCTCCATACTCAAACTTCTATTATCTCTTGTCAAGTAGGTACACAAGTCACTTGTCAAGTTCAGTCTCCTTATAAATTGCTTGGGTTGAGCAGTAGGTTATAGATAGGGTATTACCTACTAAGTACACTTGATGATGTGCAAATATTTTTTAGAATTTTTTTGGTAGTCTTTTTTCTGAAATAGGGCTCTTAAAAATGTACTAAAGTATTAATCTTCATTAGGTTACCAATTATTAAGTCCACCATTCTCTCATTCCAGGTGAATCAGTGCGATGCTGGACGTGCTCATCGGATCTGAACCCGGCATGCAGCGATCCATTCCCTCTAGGAAGAATAGACACCAACTACCAGGGCAGACTGGAGAATTGTGACGCGAACACCGGTGCCTCCTACCCGTACCTCACATCTTCCCGGTCTGCTTGCAAGAAACAGAAGAAATACAGTAAGTATTCCCCTTTTTGTTAATTTTTTTATAGTAGCAAGACATAATGGCTTACCTGCGCCTGATGGAAAGCGAATGAGCCAAGTCGCTACGACAACGGATAAGTAACAGGTCAGTCACCTGTCAGTTGATGGCAACTGGGGGGGATGGGTTAGGGTTTGTATTCTATAGGGTGGAGATCGATCCCGGACGGGCGGCTCTAATTCGAGCGAAGATTCGCTACGCCCTCCTTCTACCTCTCTTATTCTATTGACGGTTCACTTAAGTCAGAAGGAGTGACGATTTGCGCAAATGACTGGCAAGCTAGATTCAGGAAGCTCAGAATCGAGAAAATTGGTGAACAATTAGAGAGGCCTATGTCACTAATAGCCACACTCAAAAGAAACATAAGGACTATAAATCTTTACAGTCCTTATCTTGATATCAACACTTGTAAGGAAATCTTAGGATGTTGTTAAATGAGTTGACGATAAGATTAATGTGACAGAGAATATAGGTATTATACCTACGGCATTCGGAAATCAAGGAAATTCTACGAATACCAAAACAGACTGAAATAGCAAAGACGTAGACGGTCAATATTAAAAGCTGAACGATAGAAGAACCTGCAGTTGAAAGCTAAAGCTACCGAATACATATTGATAGATATTCTTTACTAGCTGTGCTCGCGAGTTCGTCCGCGTAGAATAGTTATTTTTCCCCCGTTTTTTTTTACATTTTCCATTATTTCTTCGCTCCTAATAGTTGCAGCGTGATGTTATATAGCCTAAAGCCTTCCTCGATAAATGGTCTACTCAACACAAAAAGAATTTTTCAATTCGGACCAGTAGTTCCTGAGATTAGCGCGTTCAAACAAACAAACAAATAAACAAACAAACAAACTCTTCAGCTTTATAATATTAGTTAAGATTGCACAAAAACGAAACATTGTCATGTAGGAATGTCAAGATAAGTCATGTCAAGATAATGTCAAAAATCAGATATTTTAGTCGTACTTAATTTATTTACTTTCGGAAGACCAAAGTTGGCATAATTTAACTAGCTGCTTAACAGGGAACCAAAAATCCACCAAGAGGACCTCACACTTAGGAATTACATGAACAATATAAACCAAATTAAAAAGACTTGATAAAACCTGACTGACCGATTACAAACTATTTAAAAAAAAATGTCTTATCGACAATCGCAGATACGCTAGTACAGAAGTACCTACTCTATCGTAACTTGAAAAGGCAACACGGTATGTGTTCACTGACCAATCTGACCATGGTCATTCACGGTAGCCTTGAAGCGGTTTTAATTGTGCCTAATCAACTAGAGAACGAGCAAATGATCCACGATTTTCACCGGAAATCTACCTATTCTGCGATGGGATGAGATAAAACTTTGTCCAATGTTGCAGTGAACGGAGTCTTGTTTAAAATGAGTTGCAACTTGCAACCAGCAGGTTTGCGGTCGGGCCCTTTGGCCCAGTTTGCATTTGGTACTTGCTTGTACCGTTATGGTGTGGTCGACAGCACGGCATTATATTTATTCGACTAAGTAACAAATACCGTGCAGAATTTATTGGGTATTAACTGACTGAAAGCGTCGAGGGATATAGTTTGGGTGGCTGAATATGAGAAGAGAAAGGGTAAAAGAACTGAGCTGAAAATGCATGATGTAGCAGTTTGATATTGACATTGTAGATGAAGTTTGATTATTCCTTTATGTTTCAATCTATTGATGAGGAAATTAATTATTTATATAATATATTTAGTGTTATCTGCATCGCAGGATAGTAAAAAGTCAAGAGACAAATCAAAACTAAGTAGATACAATGTAGGTAGAAAATCTGTGATTAATACGAGTGTTGTAGACCTACCTAGCTGCAAAAAAAACTAAACCAATGCCTAAACAGGATATCATAATAGCGCATACATTTACGAAAATAGTCCAACTTAGATAAGAATAATACGCGCTTTACCTGCTTCAGTAAACACAGGAATGCGTAGTTAAGTAAAGTAATGGCTGGGTCAATTTAGCTTCACTTAACACTTCAAGCTGACAATTTAGGAAATAAACTTATCTAAATTAGCTGGTAATAGTAGTCCTTGGTGTAAAGTGCTTTAGTCTAATTATTATCAGCCTATGCGTGAATATGGCGGAGACTATGCGTGATGATATGGCTGAGAAAGGAGTGAATGAGACCACGACGGCTAATAGGGATGAATGGAAGAAGAAAACATATTGCGCCGACCCCAGATAATGGGAACAGGGCAGGCAAATGATGGCAGCCTATCAACTACCTAGTCTACTGCTGAAATAGTCCAAAAATGAAATAGTCTTAATCTGCAGACTCAATTTCTTTTCAATTTCAACTCTGTAACCAAACTACTATTTCTTTACAGTTATCCGGACAGACCCAAAGATATAGGTAGATACCGAAAATATAAAGGTTTATTATCATTGGTTGCAATACTTTATTATGGCTGACAGCATCAGACCACGAGGAATACTGGCGTCGCTTGGTGATATCCATATTTTAGTTCAACAACCAGATGCATAGCGTGAGCCAAGGTAAACTCTTGTCACGCCATTGATGAATAAAATGCACAAACTGATTCGCAAGCAATGGACTTGCAGACGTGATTTCTGACGTCATTGTCGATTTTGATCGAATAACGATTGAGTGCCACTTGGTACCATTATCCGGTTTGTACAGGTTCCTATAAAATTTTCAATTCATTACCATTTATACAACTTTCAAACAATACGGATACAAATCGAAGGTAAGCTTTGTAAAGCGATTGTGTATAAAAGGAAACTTTTGTAGCTACCATAACATATAGGAAACCCAGAGAACTTTAAGAGCGCGCATACAGAATTCGACGTATTTGCGGCGAAACTGGTATTTTCGGGCGAGCTATTATCATAGAAAACGATTTTTTTAAAATAAGAAACATAGTTTTTTATATAGATAAAGTCTTCAAGCAGTGCGTAGGCTAGATAAAATACAACATTTACTAGTATATTTTTGTTTATCAAGGATCTCCCGTAAGCCGATTCGCAAAAATGCGAGTCAGAGTCAATTTCGAAAGTCTTAATATCCATTGCATTACATACATATGTTTTAAATATATGTTTATACAATAGCTTATATGGTCTATTAGTGCACTAGACAATAAAACTTTCAAAAATGTGTTATTAAATTGGCCAAAATAATTTTTCAAAATAAGTTCAATTCACACTTTTCAACAGTGTTTTTCTAGTAGAAAACACTGTTTCTTTTAGTTGAAATTTTGTGTAAATGTAAAAGAAGTCTTTCTTAAGTGCACTTAATTATTATTTTATTAATATTCTATGCCTGTTATTTTATACGATTTTTTTAAAAGTGACTATAAAGTAACGCGCGCGACGCTTGCCGATTCAGTCCAAATCGGGTCATCCCAGAGGGAGGACGTGCCGCTCGCTGCTCCGCTCACGCACACATACGCACAACCACTTTTATGAGCGTATACCGCTCTGCGCGGGTGCAACTCCACGAGTTTGATACTTTGTAATATTATTTTTGTATGGAAAATTTATTAAGTTAAAATAATATACTAAATTAATGAAATGATTTAATGTTTAGTCATGAGTATCAAATACAAACATCAGGATTATTATAATTATTATTATCTACAACCACATATGCTAAATATTTCAAAAAATTAATATGATATTTGTTTATTAGTTCACTAATGAAGTTACAAAGTAAGGCTATTCCAATGATTATTATTATGCTTAACGAGCATAACATCAATGGTCAGAAACAACTTCTATGAAGAAACTGATAAGGAGATTCATTTGAGTTAGGAGCATTTAAGGAATCTACGTCACATGTTCACGACTATAAATAAAGGCATACAATGAAGCTGAAAGTCCTAGAAATCCCATAGTCGAGTTATTATTAGTAAAATTATATGTGTAAAGATGGAAGATAAAATGTTTGATAGTATGCACGAAATTGATCTATTTAAATTTAGATAAATCGATCTTCGAATCCAATTTTGAAATTGTCGCTTAATTGTTTAGTGTGGAATAAGTGAATCTTTGTGTCACAATAATAACAAGTATCTAAGATTAAAATTAAATCGATCAAAGTGGTCAACAATGGGAGAGGCCAATGTCCAGCAGTGGCTTGTGAGAGGCTGATAACGATATGAGATTACTACTTTCATTCAGATAGTATTAGAAAGAAGTAAAAATTATATTTTATAGTTTCAAAATGTAAAACCAAAATGCAATATGATAGTTGTGAAATGTATGGCCATTACGGTTACTAGGGGTGATTTTAGCGAAAAGGCTGGTAAGATACGGATATGTTATGGTAACTTATTTACATACATTACGTTAAAATTACCGGCTACGTATGCTGAATGGTAGTATGGCGACGAGCAGGGCGAGCATGTAACTTGCAGTATGCAAGTCGCAAGGTGCAACGTTGCCAATGAGGGCTACCGTTTTTGTAATCACCAGAGGGCGCCACTGTATAGTGAGGTCTTCGGGCATAGCTATTAAGGTTTGTTTTATGCATGTGATGACTGTTTGTTCGTTATAAGAAGGAGGCCATAAGTTTCCAAAAGGCAAAACCGTTTGTTAACGGTTAATAAACAAACCAGTGAACTAGCTTTTCTTTCAGACCGCTAATTTTTATACCTCATTTTCTCGGCTCCGCTTTTCAAGCGCAGATAATCACTGAGCCATGTCTCATATTTTCGAAAATTAATGCCAGCTATGCCAAAATTGCACAAAATTATTTTATTTTCCGAAATAAACTCGTTTAACCCACAAAACCTATGTAATTTGACATTTCGGATACCTCACGCTACACTAGCACCTCTGGTGGCGAATTCACACGCGATATGGGCGCCCTCATTAGTGCAGCAGTTTGCCATAATAGGTATTGTTATTTCTTTTATTTGCTTCGTCGCCGTCATTGGAATTATGTTAAATTCGAAATATAAATAAAATAAATAAATAACCCAAGACATGCCACGCTGGGCCACACAGCGCCACCTAGCCCCAAACTAAGCCGAAGTTTGTACTATGGGTACTAGACAACTGATAAACTTACTTAGATACATTTTTATTTGTAAATAAATACATATTATACATAGAAAACACCCAGACCAATACAAACAGACATGTTCATAAACACAAATGTTTGTACTGTGCGGGAATCGAACCCACGACCCTCGGCTCAGAGGGCAGAGGTCATATTATTAAGTAATTAATTAATTCAGTTTAATTTCCATAATGTCGATTTTGGGGGAAAATGTAGGAGCCAAAATTGTTCGGAAATTGACTCTCTAGAGCTTTGTTTCTTTTCATTCATGCCGTAAAAAGTACAACATAGGAGATAATGATACAGTTTTGAATATGTCGCGGTTTGCGAGTTTTATTTCCAAAATATTATCGATTTTAGGGGAAAAGGAAGGAACCAAAATTGTTTAAAAATTGATTTCCTACAAGTTTAGTCTTCTTAACTTAGACCGTAAAGTAGAAAATAAATGAGATAATGACAACATTTTTTACTTGCTGTTGTATTTAATTTTAATTTTCAAAATACCGATCCTAGACAATTTTTGAATATAATATACAAGAGGACTCACCATACCTACCTATTCAGATAGCTCGCCTTTGTAACCTGTCCATTGCATCATTTATAAAATTGCGTAAAAGCAGTATTCTACGCAAGATTTGTGCCTTATACAAAAAAACAGCGCTGGTCAGTCGTGATATATTCTTTCAGAATCAGGTTCAGGACACCTATTTTAGAGAACGCTGCAGTAGTCAATGACTCCTTCAATGTAACCCTTAGGATTCATGTCACGACGAATATTCATCCCGAGAATAAGTGATGGATTGGTCAAGCTGGATAGGAACCAGATTTTAGTTGTTGTAGGCCATCTGGGGTTTCTGCTACGAAACACAAGCACAACTTTCAGCACAAGCATCATTAGGTATACATGATCTCTGTGATCAGTGCATAGGAGACTTAGGACCTTAATTCAAATTGACAAATTGTTTACAAACTAATCTTTTTTGAATGATGGCAACCAGCCTCATTGTGAGATCCATTTCTGCCGAGTGAAAATGAACAAAGTAATTTTTACAAGTTAAAATATAAAACGGGTTACAGTTATATCGTGGCAACCACGGAGACTGCTCTTTCCTTAAATAATAATACAAACACCTAAACACAGAACAAACACAAATGTTCAGCACACGAATGTTTGTCCTGGATGGGAATCAAACTCACGACCTTTGACTCATGATCAGAAGGCAAGGAAAACACAGTAGGGATTATTGATTGTTATAAAGCAACATTAATAATGTCAATCACTCACACAATACCTTTGGATAGGTAAGTACCTGGTACATATAAAGATAGAAAGACAAAAATATTGTAATATTTTTCTTAAACCTTAATTAATAAACACTTAAGAATAATGTACTCTAAAGTGTTTAAATCAATTTAATAAGTACGCACCTATACTACACTAATAAAATATTTAGCAATAAAAAAATGTTCAAATAATTTAGATGAATAATAAATTGTTAAGTATCAAAATATGTTCGTCCGCCGGAGTTAGCGTCCGACACGCCGCTCACCCACACAGACACAAATGATGTCTATGTGTGTTTCGGAATCGGCTCCCGCGTGCGTTTCGAGTTGCTTAAAATTGTATGCGCGCTCTTAAGTCGTACAAAATCCAAATTCAATCTGGAAAAAGATCCAAGCCTTCAAAAATAGTATCTAAATAATACCTACTTAAATTAGATTAATGAAAACTTTACAAGTGCGTTGTAGGATTTGTATAGAAGATTTAACGCAATGTATGGAAATGGCTTAAGGTGGCAATTTCAACGCCATCTCTTGTTAGTCGGAGGAACTGAAGTACAACAGATGACATAAAGATGTCCAACCGATTTGTGAACCGATTACCCATGCCGATAACAGCTTGGATGTACGCAGTATTTCTAATGACTGTAGCAAGCCAAGCGACTAACTAAAAGACCACATGACATGCAGATTTTCAATGTCAAGTTAAGAACGCCATAATCGACGATGTCCATACGAAAACACGTCCACTGTCCACACAATTCCTTTGTTCCGTAAACACAGGTAATTAAGCTCTTATACAACGACACAATTCAATTCAATAGGTCCAGTGTGGGATAAATAACTATGTGAACCAAAAAGGAACTTCTACTTCATCATTGTGTTTGTAGGTAGGTACCTACTTGAGAAGGTAAAACGTTTCGTCTCAGATAATCCATAGCATTTATTTTATACATATACCTATATGAAGTTGATAAACGAGCACACGACTTAATGATAAGCCTTTGGTCCGTTGGTCTGGAAAAACCACATCTTGTACCGGCCTAATTAACTGGCTCGGTGGCTCAATTGGTAGTGACCTCTGCCCTCTGAGCCAAGTCCAAGCCAAGCCAATCTAAGTAAGTTTATCAGTTGTCTAGTACCCATAGTACAAGCTTCGGCTTAGTATGGGGCTAGATGTCGCTGTGTGGCCCAGCGTGGCATGTCTTGGATTATTTATTTATTAATACCGCGGGAGAACCTCCCAGCCTAGAGCCAGATTTCCTGGTCTAGTGCCAGGATCCACGTTCCTACTTAAAATCCGCCACTTTTATACTTATGTAACTGAGACTCGAGCGCGATATTTATTATATAGTAAGTGGAGGAATATATCTATATTCCTCCACTTCCATCACGTGGGTGCCGTAAAAGACGACTAAGGAAGTAACACGAAACGGGCAGCAAAGTTTGCCTGGGTGCAAATAACATTTTACTGTGGTCACCAACCAACCTGCCAAGCGTGGTGACTAAGGCGAATCCCCCCAAAGGACAAGTCATTGGGGGAGGTCTATGTCCTGCTGTGGATGTCTGCAGGCTGATGATGATACAGTTCCTCTGCTTTACCTGACAGAAAGCGAAAGTGCATCTGCTTTTATTTTAATCCGTAAATCCAAGCCACTGTAAAATTAGGTACAGTAACATCTTTGCCTTGCCAACAATCCAGACTTATGTTTAGATTGCCACTGCGCGTATGATTAGTCACAGGCGAATCTGATATATGCACTTACTAGCTTTTGCCCGCGACTTCGTCCGCGTGGCGTGTTTTTTCATACAAAAGTTTTTTCCCGCTAACTCCCGTTCCCGTGGGAATTTCGGGAATTCCTTTCTTAGTGCACCCCTACGGTACCTAAGCTACGTCCCTTCCAAATTTCAAGTGCCTACGTTTAGCCGTTTGGGCTGTGCGTTGATATGTCAGTCAGTCAGTTTCTCCTTTTATATATATATAGAATAGATTGTTTACTATTAGTACCGGACTAGTAACCAAATCAATCACGTATAGTAGACTAGCTTTTGCCCGCGACTTCGTCCGCGTGTTTAAATTTATACATACAAAAGTTTTTTCCCGCTAACTCCCGTTCCCGTAGGAATTTCTCAAAATACAGCCATAACTAAACTTTATATTTACTAAGGTACCTGCATGCCAAATTTCAAGCGTCTAACTTAAGCGGTTTAGATTTTTCATACAAAAGGATTTTCCCGCTAATTCCCGTTCCCGTGGGAATTTCGGGAATTCCTTTCTTAGTGCACCCCTACGGTACCTAAGCTACGTCCCTTCCAAATTTCAAGTGCCTACGTTTAGCCGTTTGGGCTGTGCGTTGATATGTCAGTCAGTCAGTCAGTTTCTCCTTTTATATATATAGAAGATGCCATGGGCGTCCGTAAGCTGCTTACAAAGAACGGGAAAACAAAACATGCCCAGTCCACACAAGCAAAGCATATTTATAGCTCAAATAAAATCCTTATTTGTGAACACTGCCATAAAAAAAGCTGCCGTGGCTGTGTCGGAGAAGACAACTAAGGGAATATCAGGAAAGAGGCAATAGCGTTTAGCTGGGTACAGATAAAACCTGCGCCTGCTAAGCGTGGTGAATAAGGAAAATCCCCCAAATGACAACTATCAATGAGGGAATCCTATGTCCAGCAGTGGATGTTTGCATCCTCTACGCAAGTCTGCCTAATAGTCTGAAGTCTGAGACAAAGCGTGTAACTTTAATATCTCAAATAAAATATCGATTCGTTATCACTACCAGTTCTTCTTCTTCTTCTCGAGTCGATGACAAAACGATACCACCAGTTAAGCTAGTTCCACAGAGCTAATAAATATTTTTCTTTCTTTTCCAGTCAACGGCTACATGGTGATCTCCCGAGGCTGCACGTGGAAGCGTCAGGACGACTACAGCAGCTCATGCCCGAGCTCCTCCAACGGCCCTAACGAAGTCACCCAGTTCTGCGAGACGTGTGACTATGACGGCTGCAACGGTGCCTCGGCCATCACGAAGACAATCGCTTTGATGCTGGCGCCCCTCGGCCTTTTGCTCTTTAAGTAACTTCAGTCTGAACGATGGTGTGATAGTGCTCATAGTATGTAATCTGTCCATTGTACACACTGCTTTATCTATTTCTTTCCGAGTTCATTGGGGCTGTTGAATTGAAATGCGTTCGGAAAGATCTCTTTGGGAAGACACTCGATCGTTGAAATATTCGATCAAATTGTCAAAGATCCCGCCAGCAATGGTTACTTTCTCCACTTATCCTGTCTTTGTAACGATTTTGTACTATCTGTTTTGCTAATCAGTAGGCTAGAGCTAGAGCTGGATGAATAACTCTAATGAAAGCCTCTTTAAACGTAATTTGTTAGCGCTCTCAGAAAAAGTGTTGATTCGATGAGAACTGTCAAATTGAGATCTCTCGTTTCCGAGTAAGATCTATCGGAACGCATTTGTATTACCCGATGATGTATTTTCAGATCATATCCGAATCTCGTTCATACAATCGAAAAGACATACCATAACTCGCACCAATATTAGGTAACCTTATATTTCATGGTGCTGTGTATTTAATAGGATCATGTATGAGTAAATTACGTCTGGAAGTTTGAAGTCTTTTCTAAATCTTTACAAAAAATTGACCTCGTAAAACCGAGATTTCCAGACGTAATAGTAACAATAGAACATGAATTTTAAAAGGACGCTCTAATGGCCTTTAAGCAGGATTAAGAACGAGTGGCGCCATCTATTAATGTTTCATGTTTGTAATAAGTTATAACGAACCAGAGACGTTTTCAATGTCTTAGTTATCATTGTAATAGTACAAATTTCAGTTTACAGTCCGCAAAATGGGACCATGTGAATATTTCCGTTTTGTAATAAATACAAGTAGGTGCCCACCGTAACATAAGCAATAAGCTCTTCAAAGAACTTTATTATTATTATAATTAGGTCTAAATTAGGTTTGTGTACCAGAATCCCTAACTTCATGTCTATAAGCATAATGATAGGTACTACCTATTGCCCAGGAAACAAACACATAACACTTGAGGGAGTAGTTCTATTAATGGATACTAAATAAGAAATTAATAATATGTTGCATCACATTAACATCTTAGGAAGGTACTTAAATATCTACTTTCCTCCTAGTAAATATTATTTTACAACAATTAAAATGAACGCTCATCTGCTGATAACTAAAGGTAGATATTCTTATAAATAGGGATTTTGTTTGGCAACAATAAGTAAATAGGTAAGGCCTACATTCGTTGTGTTAAATTATATAATACGTAAGTTATGTAAAACACTAACATTTTTTTATATTAAAAATATGAATGTTACCTCAATAAATTGTATTTTTTTATTTTGCTCATTTTAACGTGTTCTTTTAATAAATCCACCGGTTTAATCCTTTTTTTGTTACCTGTACGATTTGAAACGTTTTAAATCATTTAAACATAGATAAGTTTCATTTGACTGTAAATATGTTTTGTTACTTACTTTTATTTCGTAAGTATATGCTTTTATTTTGTATAAATAAGTAAGAGTAATCTATTGCAATGACCTGATAATAAAGAAAGTTTATCTTACGTCCACAATAGGTACTTCTGAATACAAACAGAATTGTATGCATAATTTTTATTCCGTTTTGTTAGTAAACTTCAAAAATACCTAACTCATAAGATCTGCCTACATTTCGTGTTTCCCACACAGAAAAGCAATTTGAAAGCTAATAAAGAATCATGAAGTCTACTTAGGTATACCAAATGTTACTATAAAGTCTACCCTACTGTCGAAATATATCAAAGTACACACTACAGATATATTAGTCCTATCTGCCTATTGATAGAAATATGAAAATAATCTGTAAAAGGTAAATGAGTTGCCATTTTTTTTCAGATCAGCATTAAATAAGGTAATTAAGACACTAATGTTAATGTATGTAATTAATAAAGTTGTTCACATAAAAAGTAAGCAATCTGTTTTATTATTCCTTATACTCACATAAGGATACCTAAATATGTCAAAACTGAGTGGATAAAGGACTGTATGCAGTGAACACTAAGTAAAAACTTGAGGGGGAACTGATAAATGAAGTAGGGGGTCCTCACTTCTCCCCGTGCCCGCGGCTAAAAAAGGTACTTACGAGCATGTTAGCGTTATATCGCGAACTTTTTATGGCAAATGGAGTTAGGTGTGTGTTCCCAATTGATTGCAATGACTAAGTTCAATAAAGTCAGTGACCAAAAAGGTCATAATTCTGAAGTCAACCTATCTTACCAAGGGTCGTGGAGCGATAACATTTGGAATCACATAAAACAGTTGCATATAAAACTTTCGAAAACGACACCGTGACACCATATTATGGCTAGCATCATAACATTATCACGGCATAACAATATCTCACATAGAGCTAAGTTTCAGACCTAACTTTATAAGCCCTGTCACAAGCTCTGAGTTCAATTATGAGGCCGTTTCCCTACCCCTAGGCTAGAAGGCTCTTCCACTTCTTCCACACACTTCCACAAGCCTTTAACCTTCCTTGACACGTTTTTGCACAGGCACTGCCGTCCAAAAACCAAAAAAGTATTCAAAAACACGTAAACAGGTGAGAATGCGAAATTAGAACTACCACTTACCTTCTTGTACCGGACACTTGGAAGCCAAGCCTGCGAAACTCCCCTGCGGAGGACTCTCACTCTACGGTGAGAAGATTGCTTGTATTCCTCCCGTAGTCTCCCGTAGGTCTACCACGGAACATCTTCCTTGAGGATCACCCTATAACAATAGTTATGATAATGTTAAAAAGAACTCATTGTAGCAAGTAGATAATTGAATAAAACTAACAGAAATTTTAGAGTTAACCTGAACTTACCTACTTGTATAGTATCCTCGCACATCGAGTTTGAAACTCACAAGCCTCTTTAAACGATTAGGAAAATATTCTGTAGCTTTAAACACTCGCGAACATCAAATTTGAACTTTCAATCACATTCACGTAAATTCACTTACAGACGAACTTAACTTAGTTAAAATAACATTACTAAATCTTGTCTATTATAAAGAACTTTTGGTCTTATATCTACACTAATACGAGTATGTACTATAAAGACGAAAGATTTGATTGATTTTTTGTTTGTTTGCTTGCATTTAATTTAATAGACTCCGAAACAACTGGGCCAATTTGAATTAATGACAGAACAAATTAATCGTTGTTCGATGCAAGTTTCGATGAAAGTTGGCCACTGTTTCAATATCATTCACATAAATTAAGAGGGCAGGTATTTTTTTTGACATCCTTATGTACATCGTACCTTTAACAGAACCGTATATAATAGATAAGATAACCAGTGCTCCCATCCCCCACTGAGTGGGGACCCAGGACTAGACCCAGGTCTAGTCCTCCAGGTCCACCCTGGCGGCCTGTCAATCAATTTAAAACAAAAAGATGGAGACGCAGACGTTCTGGTAATTCATTTTGTGAGTATCTTGTCTGAAATTCCGATTTTCGTTCTTAGACAGCTTTTTTTACAGATATTGGCACATTGGCTTCTTTTCAGCTGAGGGATAGCTAAAGAAGGCAACTCAAGTCGACAATGGTCAAAAACCTTAAAAAGAACTCTTTGCCACTCCTTTATTCTAAACGGTTATTGTTTCCCGTATTGTAAGACGGGACAAAAATGTAGTGGCAAAGTCGTCTTTAAGGATTGACTGATATGGCAACGAATTTATGCGAAGACGTAAAAAGGAGAGCAATGTTTCTTTCCTACAAATGAAGCTGTTTATTTATGTTCTTGGCGATAATCACCTAAAACACACTTCGCCTGACGGTTAAATGAAGATAAGATAACTCTTGACCTTGCAATCAATTTTGTAATTAACACGTCTAATATCGCCTTATAAATATAGGTACCTCCCGCGGTTTTGCCCGCGTGTATATTAGTGATATAGGTGATAATATCCTTATAAATTAAAGCCCATGTGTTAATATGATTACGAACATACATCCATCTAAACAAACATTCTCTATTATAATACTTAATAGTAAGATTTCAAACTTTCGCATTTCATTAGTACACTTAAAACGAGACTCACGACATTTAGTAAGTTACTGCTTACTTATTGCATTAAGCCAATATATTTTGTCGCGTTTTGATGCCCATCACAGTTCACTGGACTACTGGACATAAGACTCTCCAGTTGTTCGGCACTATGGGCAAACACCTGGAGGATTTTCCCACGATTGGGCAGACGAAAATCGCAGAGCGAAGCTTCTAGCTCCGGTGACGCTGCTGCCTGTCATCGGCCTGTGGTATTTAGCTACTCCTTCAATCGTGATGGTTATACCACCACCAGTCGGTTGCCAGAGCCTCACTCGTTATAAAGCAGGCTACACCGCGTGAGGGTCGATTGGACCGGAAAGTTCGCTCCCTTTACATCCCAGATTGTGTCCCACTAATCAAGTTGTAGGTATTACAAATTTTACTGCCTTTACAAATTTTAAACTTAATAAACTATAAACATTGTTGCATTATATTGCTCAGAAAAAATTAACAACTCAAAAGTTATGAAAAATGATTTATTATTCTTAAAAATTACCTAGTCAACATTTATGTAGAAAATGGACGGACAAGTGTTACAGATAATATAGGTACATTACATACATATAAATATTCAGTCTTATTGCTGAATGTAATGCTCAATAGATATTGCTAGATCTAAATTCGAACAGTATTTAAAACATATTAATACACACAACACACAGGAGTAATAATAAAATGTGTTAAACATCTCTAATAGTCACTGGGACATCATACAATATAAATAAATTATACTTTAAATATAAAAGTATTGCCATGAATTTAGATGGTTCTTTGATACATATCTTATTCCCAATATACAAGGCACATAGCTATTATTTAACACTTATCTATGTCTAAAATATAAAAATGTACACTATGTCCTAAGATATTTTATGTGTATAATGATTTAGTGAGATTCAAATTAATGCAAATTCATAAGATCACAATAATTACAGAGTGAATCAAGCCAGAAAATCAACTAAAACAAGAGCAAAACTTTATCTACTTGTAACTGTTTGAGTTTAATGTTATGTAACAACTTAATGTTACAACAATTAATGTTACACCTTTGGCAGTAGATATACAATTATGGAAATTTTTATTTGAATATTTTTGTAGCAGTCACTATTAACTACTGAGTGCATTTTCTTAAATAGCTTTGGGCAACTGATAAGAATCCGTAATTTCCTGAAAGTGACCACTACAAAGTATATGAAAAATATAGAATTCTAATCAGTGATGAGCTGCTGTTTGTTACTGATCATTCTTTATAGAAAGGAGAAAACACCAATTTATCTCTTCTTTCTAATGGGTGGCATCCATAAGAATTTACAGAATTTATAATGGAATGTGATGAAATTATGTTACATATTTTAGCCAGAAGTCAGCAGTTTATTTATAACATCAATGGGATGTTGTTTGATCATAGCTAAATAGCTACAATCAAAAGATTCCATGCTCTAACTGAAAACATAGTAGGATGTAACACATTAGTTTCAATGTCATTTTTAAACAATGAATCCATAATCTTAGTAAATAGATGACTTGATGAATGTATTAACAGTTGCAGGCATCTGTCCATATATGTGATGTCTTTTTTTATAAACAGTAACAAAAAATTAACTATTTCTTTCATGATAGTAAGATTTAAACTAAACATTTAGGTTCAATTATAATGAGTAGGTATCTTTATCTAAGCTCACTTATCTTGTAACATTTGACTTGCTTATCTACATGAACCAAATGCTATGCTCAAAATGTTTAACAAAAACAATGCAAAAGCAATAATTTAATATCCATTTAAACAGTGGCATAACTGCCGCTTGGCATATTGCTAAATGACACAGACTTCGAGCTTTAAGGGACCCCCGGTTAGAGGAGCATTTGGATGCTCTCTCCTAACATTTATCACTACATAGTATAAAAGAAACTCGCTTTTTCTGTCTCTATATCCCTAAATCACTTACCTGCGCTTAAATCTTTTAAACTATTTTGACATGATTTTTTTTAAAAGATAGTGATTCAAGAGGAAATACCCAAAACAAAGCAAGGGTGTGTTGCTAGTTATTACATATTTAGTAAATATCTGATGAATTTATTACAAATGGTATTGTTACACCACTGCATATAAGGCAAACTAAAACCCAAGGCATGTTTTCTTTTATATACATCTGAGCATAGTGTAAACTACTTTGTGAATGTCAATCAATTGTTTGATGGAATAGTCAGTTTGAACTTATCAGTACATTTTGAGTTATTTATAACAGTTTTTTGACCAAACAAATAATGGAAAATAATGTAACTAACCATAAAGGCATAGGTCTAAAGAGAGATGATGAGTTGCAGCCATCTTTACTGTTGCAAGTACAGTATTCAATGAATATGTTATATGTTCCTGTTCTCATGAGACAAAATCTCTCGTCTCCCTGAATTCCAACCTCACCTAAGTATGCACAGCCTCTGAAGTAGCGCCATACTCCATTTACTGAAAATTAGACAACAATTTACGAAATGTTTAAAACAGCACATTTACAACTTACAAGACATCTTGTAGTTACTATAAATATCAATGCACACACATGTAATGTTGTGTACCATGCTTTCAAATAAATATTCTATTCTATTCATTAAGTGGGCTATTTAGACAAAATGAATTACTCATGTTATTCTAATTAAAGAAGCTCCAATATACCTTTTTGTCGGATCTTTCGGCACATAGTAGGTCTCAAACCCGGCAGGTGCGCTAATCCTTTCTCTTGCTTGCAGTCGGTAATGGGCACCGTGGAGTTATCAAAAGGGTCGGCGCACTTAGGGTCATTGCTAGACCGGCA
Source organism: Conogethes punctiferalis (assembly GCA_031163375.1). Classification (NCBI taxonomy): domain Eukaryota; kingdom Metazoa; phylum Arthropoda; class Insecta; order Lepidoptera; family Crambidae; genus Conogethes; species Conogethes punctiferalis. The sequence goes on along the minus strand of CM062090.1, from coordinate 14,097,464 downwards.
ATCCCAGCATTTGATGCTGAACACTGAAACAAGCGAAACAAACTTTTGAACAACAAGTTCTTTGGGCGTGACCCAACGTTCACAAATATTTTCTAAAAACCACTGACCGTATGGTATAACTTGTACAATCACAAAGAAGGCGATGATATATTTATTCATTATTTTCAGTTTGTACTAAAATTTCTGTTACAAGAAACAAAATAAATTTTAAAGTAAAACTTCGTTCGTTCACCAAAATAGCGTGCAGTTGCGGTTTGTTGTTGGACTATTTTAACGCTTGTTTGAAGACAAAGGTTTGACACTTATCACTGTGATATAATTAAACGAACGAAGCATTCGGAACTAAATAGTTTTTGATTCGAAGCCAAATGATTTTGTCTTAAACATTTAACAATTTAAGTAACATAAAATATGGGTAGATAAGATGATATTTACCTATTTTTCCAGACAATTTTAACCATTCAAGTGAAAAAACTCAGTTCAAGATTTTTCATTATCAATAAATAAAAATTCTAGAACTGAGTTTCGGACCTACTTTTAATGTCAATGTCGTAGTGTTTGATCGTTCAAATAGTGTTTGTTGATCCCTCCCCTCCCTCCCTTCCTTCACTTCGTTCGTTGTTTTCTGTTTGGGTGGGTCTAATATTCTGTCTGTTCAAACAGAAGTAATTAAAAACCGCTGTTTATCTACTTATTAACTTAAGATGTTCATCAAAATATTTGTCCTTGTCGTATTATGTTCATTGCCAGCAGGTTAGTGTATTTACATACATAAATTGTTCATAAATAAACTATATACCTAGGCGTAACCCCATAACGTTTCCAAATATTTTACAGTGTTCTGTGTGAGATGTTACCAGTGTTCATCATTCCAAGACCCAAAGGGTGAAGACAATTGCGGAGCATACAAGAAGTTTGATAGGGACAGCCATGTAGCTGTTGAATGTAACAGTGATGAGTCGCACACTCCAGGATCTTTCTGCATGAAGCTCACTCAGCAAGGCCCGAAGGGTTTCATTTGTAAGTGTCTAAGTTACCTATACAAGAATATCATAACCATATATCGCACCCCCCGGCGAATAAAGCGGTTATCGACGATTACCACTTTTTTAATGTTTTTTGATTTTTGGCCTCTATGTGACCTAACCCATCGCCTGAATTTTTTTCATATTTTTAAATGCAATATTAATAGAATTATACTACACAACCACTTTTTTCTACGAAACATAATGTGAAGATATTAGACGAGAATAAAGTAGAAATCAAATATTACCGTACAAAACTTCACTAGTCTAGTCCGCATTGATTCAATGCGACATTATTCGCGATAGTCCTCCCAAGCGCAAAATCAGTATTCGATTTTACCACTTTATTCGGGTGAAAAATTTACGGCGCGTAAGCTGTAATAGTTTGTTACTACTCAGGTTTGTAAACGGGTGAATCGTAAATTGAAGTTATGCTATTCTTCTTGTTATAAAATAATGATAATAGAGTCGTAATAATATATTACTGCATTAAATTCAATTTCATAATGCTGTATTAAAATATTGCGTTCGAAAATTAATACGTTATTTGTACGTATTGCAATAAAAAAGACATTACGTTTTTACTTTCATACACATAGCCATACCTACACTCATCATCATCATCAGCCTATCGCAGTCCACTGCTGGACATAGGCCTCTCCAGTGGTTCGCCACTCAGGGCCAACATCTGGAGGATATACCCATAATCGCCACGCTGGGCAGGCGGGTTGACGATCGCAGGGCGTAGCTTCTCGCTCCGGTGACGCTGCCACCCGTCATCGGGCCGTAGCATTTACTACTTTAGTTTGACTGGCTCGGCGGCTCAATTGGTAGTGACCCCTGCCTTCTGAACCAAGGGTCGTGGGTTCGATTCCCACCCGGGACAAATATTCGTGTGATGAACACTTGTGTTTGTTCCGTGTCTGGGTGTTTATATTTGTATTTAAGTATGTATTTGTGGTACCTTCGTTGTTCTGATACCCATAACACAAGTGCTTAAGCTACTTACTTTGGGATCGGAGCAATGTATGTGATATTGTCTGATATTATATTATTGTCTGATATTTACCCCTTCAATTGTGATGGTTATACCGCCACCAGTCGGTTGCCAGCGCCTCGTTCGTCATTCGGCCGGATGCACCACGAGCAAGTGAGCTTGGCTTGGAGCATGGAGAGAAAAGATGATGGGTCGCTCCCATACATTCCCATACACTTCTTTAACACTAGTAAAAATTTTATTTCAATGTCCGAAGGAGTTTGGGTCATTTTGTATGGACATTGGCGTCGTTTTTTAGCCGCCATCGTTCATTTTTATATCGTGTAGCACTGTACTTAACTAACAAATTAATGAAATAAGATTTTCTGTAAGTAATATTGGAGCGAAGATAATGGCATTTCAATTTTAGGACAACGCCTGAAGGAAAAGTGCTCTTAATATTAGAGCTAGAGCATTTGTGACAAAAAAAATATTTCTTTTTTAAAAGAAAAATAACTGCATTATGTAAATTATTTTAGAAAATTCGTTTGCCACACTCAGGAATCGAATGTGCTCAATTCTGGAAAAACATAGGGTTTTATTTTCATTTGAAAGGATCATTATAAGGATCAAAAGTCACCCTAACATACGTTCCGAAATGTGGACACTTACGCGAAGACTATTCCACAAGTTTTTAGTCCCTCAACGCGCTATGGAAAGACCAATGCTTATCCTGTTGAAAGATTGGCACTATGAGGTCGATTTATTTGCTGACACCTTACAACATCTCTTTTATAAATTTTGGATTATTTTGAATGAGAATGCAACGGATTGACATTTATTTGATTTGATATGACATTATTTGACATTTATTTTATTTTAATATAGTAACATGTTCTGTATTAATTATTGTTAATTATGATGGATTATTATTTATTTTATGTACTAACTTTTGACTTGACCATGATTTAAACAAAATAGATTTTTTCGTATGATGTACCTACCTACCTATTTTATTGTTCCAATAATTTATTGCATTACCTAATTGTATACTAACTAATTGATATGTAATTGCCTTTGAAACTTATTGCGCTTTGGAGAATTTCTGTAGGCTTAAAAAATGTTTGCAAATAAATAAATAGGAAACGAAACGAACATAATACGTGGCAGTGGGCTGACCATATCTATCCATATCTATCCATATCTATCCAACAATAGGTGGAGCAGACGATTTAGGACGCCCCGCAATCCATGGGCTGATAACCTTAAAAGAACTGCTGGCATTGGCTGAACAGAAACACGCCCGGGATAAAGAATTGTGGCGCGAATTATAGGAGGCCTACGTTCAATAATAGACGAAGCAAGGCTGTTGATTGACTACATTACTTATTACTTTTTTTCCAAGCCGGTAGTTCTTTTGGAGGTGGAAGACTGGCTGGTTATACGCTTCGCATAAATCTGACCCGAAAATGAGGATACTATAGCCACATTAACACGCCATTTTACCAGAGACTTGCCAGAATTCAGCATCGACAAAATCGAGATCGCTCTTGGGCAGCTTAAAGATGGAAAAGCCCCTGGAGAGGATGGCGTCATAACAAAGCTTGTAAAAGCAGAAGATAAACGCGTACTGAGGGAGCTCCAAAACTTTTTAACGCTTGAATGGAGAACTCCGAACGCGTGGCTAAGGAGTGTGCTTGTCCTGTTCTTTAAAAAGGGAGACGAAACAGACCTATTTCCCTTTTAAGCCTTGTCTATAAGCTGTTTTCAAAAGTGATGTAAACCGTTTTGTGCGAATACTTGATGAATTCCAACCGCCGAAACATGCAGAGTTTCGTAGCGGATACGACACCATAGACCACATCCACACAGTGCTGTACAGAAGACAGAAGAGTATAATCAGCCCTGTATCTTGCATTCGTGGATTATGAGAAAGCCTTTGACTTCGGTTGAAATCTGGTCTATTCTGGAGTCCCTGCAGCGATGCCACGTAGATTGGCATCCATACATGAGTGATGAGACAATAACAGTGATCTATGAAGCCGCCACTATGTGCATCCAATTACAGAATTAGTATACAAGGCCTATACCGTTGCATCTAGGAATGGGATCAAGTCAAAAGTTGTTCACTAATGTAACGGAGGATGTGTTCAAAACGCTGAACTGGAAAGGACCTGTCATCAACATAAACAGCATAGTCATAATGGCAGAATCGCTGCAGGACTTACAAGAAATACTGAATGAACTGACTGACTCCTTTGCGCGCATCGGCATACGGATAAACTTGGACAAAACCAAGGTCCTGTTCAATGAACATGCTCTACCGGAACTCAAAGTTGTTCACAAATATGTAGGTATACCTCGGGCAGACATTGCAGTTAGGTGGAACCAGCTTTGAGGACGAGGTGATTAGGAATAGTCAGGCTTCAGATGGTCGATCCCACAGTGCCTAAAGACGAAAGTCTTTAATCACTGCGTTCTACCGGTTATGACATACGGAGCTAAAATGTGGACACTTACGGTACGGCTAGTCCACAAGCTAAAGATCGTTCAGCAATCATAGGGCTCGGGTATCTCTGTCTTATCCGAAATGTGGTGATCTAGCAGAGAACCGAAGTTATCCACAACTCACCGAATTAATAAATTAAAGGGGCATCGGGCTAGCAACATCAGCCGCAGAATCAATAACCGTCGAGGTAAACGAGTTCTGGAGTGAGACCGCGTCTCATCAAACGTAGTGTAGGACGCCCTCCAGCCAGGTGGAGTGACGATCTGCGCAGGCCGGCTGGCAAGTGCGCTGGCTGGGTGCGAGAAGCCGAGGATCGATCAAAGTGGCCAACATTTGAAGAGCCCTATGTCCAGCTGTGGACTCATGATGATGATTACTTTTTCAGGGTTTTGAAGCATTGGTAAGACAAGACTATGTGGTTATATTTATCTTATTTAACCAGAAACAACTTAATTGAAGTTTTTATTAATGATTAGCTGTGCCAGCGGCGTCGCACGCGTGGATATCGCGTTTTAAAAATAATAGACTTCATAAAATGGTACTTAAAATTTAAGTTACACCTCTAGCAATACATTGGTAAGAACCGCATTTATTTCTATGCAGTAGTTTTGGCGTGATGTGCATTCAAACATACAGGTAAAAATTTCCCCCGTTTTCCCAACACTTCCCTTTACTGCTTTGCTCTTATTGATTGTAGCGTGATGAAAATTATACAATAACCTGCCCAGGAGTATGAAGAATATTTGTACCAAGTTTCGTTAAAATCCGATAGAATTCCTCTTTCGAACATTATAACTTCCGTCAGTGGCCACCAAAATTTAAAACGACTCCAAAATGACCCAAACCCCGTAAAGTATTTCGATGTGCTGTGGTCTAATCATAGCTTAAAAACCTGATTTTGATAGGAATTAGACTTAATGAGAGTTAATTTAGTTGTAATTCATATTTTTTTATGTTTATCTATTAATAAAATTAAAAAAACACAAATGTAGCAATAACAACTATATTTTTAATGTTGTTGCATTCACTTGTTACAGTAATGGTTTACGTAGAATGATCCGCGAATATAATAGTATTCAACGCTTACGATATAAACCTATTTTTAATTTCACACGAATAAAGTGGTAAGAAGTTATTACTCACAATAGAATAGACACCAAAAACTAACGAATACTGTCGCTATGCCTCGTTGCGCGGGCAGTTTTGATAGAAGGCTGCCGAGAAGAAAGTGGTAATGTCACCATACGATAAAAACAATATTATTGTTATGCGGTATTTCATATTTTTGAGGTTTTATCTATGAATTTCCCATTAAATTAATTTAGTTTTTAAATATTATGTACAATCAAAAATCTACTTTCAATTAAAGTTAAAAGAATTTATTTGAAAGTTATAGTTTCAGAGATATTCACCGATTTCGGTTTTTTGCTTCTCCTGAAAAATAGCAATTCTGCAATAACCGCTTTATTCGCCGGAGGGTGCGATATTACTATAGAAGTAGAGTATTATAGAGACTAACATTAGGAGTGCTATATTGTCAGACTGATAATGCTGTGTGGTCCAATGTAGCATGTCTCTTACACCCTAGTTTACTAGGGTTATTTACTATTATATACTGTAACTTTTGTGTCTACTTCTGTTAGTTACAGTAACATTAAATACTTATTATTGTTGAGTAACAATTGTAAACATTGATCAACAAAATACTAAGACAATAATGTTATAGACTTTTTGACCTGTGCCCACTCCTTGGTGTTGGTCACTTGTGTGACTCCTTTCTTCCTTATGTGTACTTGTAAACCCAATATTCATCATCATCAGCCTATTGCAGTCCACTGCTGGACATAAGCCTCTCCAGTTGTTCGCCACCTAGGGCAAACTTCTGGAGGATATACCCATAATTGCCACGCTGGGCAGGCGGGTTGGCGATCGCAGGGCGTAGCATCTTGCTCCGGTGACGCTGCTGCCCGTCATCGGCCTGTGGTATTTAGCTACGCCTTTTATCGTGATGGTTTTACTATAACTGTGACCCAATATGACTGTAACCCAATGAAATCTTTATCGTTAATACCCGAAGCAAAGCAAAGGTGGGTCGCTAGTGTGACATAACTTTGTTTAGCAGTTGATTATGCTATGATGTTCGTTACTTTTTTTTTATAGTAGCTCGACATAATGGCTTCCCTACGCCTGATGGAAAGCGAAAGAGAAGCCCAAGTAGCTGTGAAAACTGGCAAAGTAACTGGTCAGCTACCTGTCAGTTGCCACTGCCATGTCGTCCCAACCCTAACCCCCCACGAGCTCCGGAAACCCTACTCACCAGCAGAAACATGACCCGGAGGACATTTGGCTGCGGTATTCTATAGGGTGGAGGTCCTTCCCCGGACGGGCAGCTCAGTTCGAGCGCAGATTCTACTGTTGTACTTACGTTTACGTAATCGTTTTCAGGGGACGGCAGATGGCGTCAAGTGATCAGACGATGTGCATCGGTCGCGGACACCGGTGTCACAGGTGTATGCAACTGGGGTGTCTATGCCAACGGAGTATATTGGGAAGAGTGTTACTGCTCTAATGACGATTGCAACCACTCATCTTACATAAAATCGTCTCTAGGCCTCATATCTGGAGGGATTCTCATGACTTTATATAAACTTTTATTATAATTTAAGCTAACTTTTTACATAGAAATTTAGTGCCTTAATTAAGTTGACTGAACTGTATTTTTTCCGTCCATATGAAGTTTACGCTGTATTTATAAGTGTAAGTAACAAGCTTATCGAAAATAAGATTTAGTAAGAAAATGAAATAGATTATTTTATGTTAACTATAAAAGTAATACATCACTACTGGTCTTAATAGTAAAACCATCATTTATTTACAGTAAAACCATCATTACTGGTCTTAATAGGAATATTATTTTTATAGTTCATTTTTTACTAATTGTTTTGACTTAAAAAGTCTAGAACAACCTCTTAGCTACTGTGTTTCCTGATTGCTCCGACATAATTATTCTTTTTAAATCTAAATATATAAAACTCAAAGGTGACTGACTGACTGACTGACTGACTGACTGACTGACATAGTGATCTATCAACGCACAGCCCAAACTACTGGACCGATCGGGCTGAAATTTGGCATACAGGTAGATGTAATGACGTAGGCGTCCGCTAAGAAAGGATTTTGATTAATTCCACCCCCAAGGGGATAAAATAGGGGATGAAAGTTAGTATGAAACTTTGTCAATTGTGAGCCGATTGGGCTAAGACTTTGTATGTGTAAAGCTATTACGACGTAGCCATCCGCTAAAAAGGGGTTTTGATCATTTCTACCCCCAAGGGGATAAAATAAGGGATGAAAGTTTGTATAAAATTTTGTCAATTTTAAGCCGATTGGGCTAGGACTTGGCATGTATAAAGCTACTATGACGTAGGCATCCGCTAAAAAAGGGGTTTGATCATTTCAACCCCCAAGGGGATATAATAGGGGATGAAAATTTGTATGAAACATTGTCAATTTTTAACCGTTCGGGCTAAGACTTTGCATTCACAAAGCTATACCATGATATATATCTACCAAGATATTGCCAAGAAAGGGTTTCGATAAATTCCACTCCGAAAGAGATAAAATTTCAAATTTTAAAATCAACCTTTTACGTGATAAAATAGGGAAAGAATTCCTCTCAATAAATGGCGTTACCGGTCAAATTAAATCTTAATATAATAATATAAAAGCAGAAAAGAAACTCACTGACTAACATCAACGCACAGCCTAAACGGCTAAACTTAGGCAGTTGAAATTTAGAAGGGCCGTAGCTTAGGTACCGTAGAGGTGGTCTAAGAAAGGAATTCCCGAAATTCCCACGGGAACGAGAATAGGGAATATGCATGAAGAATAGTTTTATGTATTTACTAATTTATCGTAAAATAGATAAAAATATACTATGAATAGTGAAAACAAAATCAAAATTGGCTGAAAAATGGGCGAGATACAGTCGTTGAAAGTTATTATATCCGTCTCTCTCACAAAAACAGATTTTTCTATGAAGTTTGCATGGCGCGCACGGTACGTGACGTCATCCGCCACGTCGGATCTCTCGGTATAAGCAATAACTTTAACGCTTTATAACACGCTTAATAGAAAAGATAGTTTAAAAATTCTTCGATATTTATGTAGCTAAAAGATAAAAGGTGAGATCTTTTATCTTTTTAATTCATAAAAATAAGTCATCCATATTCACATATCCTATTAGCGGGAAAATCCTTTTGTATGAAAAATCTTAACCCCTTAAGTTAGACGCTTGAAATTAGGCATGCAGGTACCTTAGTGAACTTCAGTTGCAATAGGATATTGCAAACATCCCACGGGAACAGGAGCTAGCGGGAAAACCTTTTGTATGAAAAAATCTAAATCGCGTAAGATATAGATGATTGAAATTTGGCATGCAAGGTACCTTAATGAACGTAAAGCTTACTTGCAACGCGATATTGCAAAATTCCAACGGGACCGGGAGTTACTGGGAAAAAACTTTTGAATGTAAAAATCTAAACACGCGGACGAAGTCGCGGGCAAAAGCTAGTATGGATTAAAAAGGGTTTTATTCTCATAATTCATTGTTTTTAATTTTCGATTTCAAACAAAATATGAAATATCGTGCACTGATAAAAAAATCCTGTTTTAACATAGGTATATGAGTAAGTTGTAACAATCATCAAGTTCTCAGTAACATCAATGCCTAATAAGTGTGAAATATCTAAGTGGTACAAATTGTTCCAAAGTTCTCATAATTAATATGTTAGCAATTATAATGCCGCGGCCACACATTGGAGGTATTTGCACCAACATAACGTTTTGTGCCCAATGCACCAATGTGTGTATCGGTACCTACTTTGACACAATGAAGACGTTGAGCGCCTTAGTATTGGGCAATGGACAGTGATTGGACGCAAAGTTGAATCCAATGTGTGGCCGCGGCATAAAGAACTGTTTCATATAACGAATCACTGTTTAACCTGACCTTACTAAAATTGTGAAACATAGTTATTGTTGTTTCTTTTAATATAAAAGGCGAACAATACTGTTTTATTAACTAATGCGACCTAGATTGTTAGAACTTAAAATATGAATCTCAGTTTCTGTTTATGAAGTATTTTAAATAATGATCAATTTCTGTTTTAACTATAAGCAATAAACATACTACACTACATACGTTATTATGTAATATATACATAATTAAATATTGAATGAATAAATGAATTTATGTATTTACCTTTTTATAAAATACAGGATACCCACAAAAATATATGCTACACAAATATTGTTTTTTTGAATGCTAGACATCAGAACATTGATAGGTATTAATGGTATCTAACATGTAGTTTGTATAAGGTCTGATATAGGTACCTAGTGTTAATATCTTAATACCAAGCTGCAATTGGACAAGGAAATCCTACACAATTTCCTGTACCTACTCTGTATTGTCTGATCTGTGATCTTACGTCTTTTAAGGGTGCAAAATCAATCAATACATAGGTACTTATTAAACAGTAAATAAATATAACTATTAAATAATACTATTAGTTTTGAAGCCAACATTTGATAACAATATTGTTTTCCAATATGTAAGTACTAAATAGCTGCTTACTTGCCGTACTATTTGGTATTAACCAAACGTAAGACGTACCTAGGTATTTGTTATTGCCACAAAGTACCACAGAACTAAACATTTCCATGTTGCATAAGAGTTTGATAGATTCGAATATGTATAACTAGATAACTTTTTTAGTTAGAAATGATCATTTTGTATCGTCTGTCATTATAATGTCTCAAAGTTGTACCTAATAACGGTGTTTGGAATTCATTCTTTAACTTTTCTTTTAATTATGTCTATGATCAGAGCACTGACACTTTTTAGCGCCAAAATGATACGAAATCTTCGCCCTCCAATGTAGCCCAAGCATAACATGAACCTAATTAAACTTCCTTTATGTGATATCCTGGATTCAAACTCATAAAACTTCGAAATTTGTAAATACAACAGTTTTGTACGACGTAAATAAAATGTTTTCAATAAGACATGGTCGTTATTCTTGTTTAACATTACTTATGTCCCATTACGGGGCTTAACTCTGACCCAATTACACAAGTTTGGACCGTTATCTATCTATATTAAATCTATCCTTGTAGAACGCGTATCGCACGCTGGGGAATGACCTTATGCGGGTTGTCCACCGTCAACTAGAAGAATTGGCTGACGACGCTAAAACCGGTGATCCATTGCACAATGTTTAGGCTATTTTGGCTAAAAATTGTAATTAGTCCGTCTTTTAGCTTATTCACCAGGTAAAGCGATTTTACATACCTAGGACTAGATTGCACTATGTAGGTGCATGGACAGAACGGAGCAATCCATCACGGATTCATTACAGCCAAATGCAATAATGTGCGCCTATCCCTCGCTTGATTGCAACGAGCTGACGACGCTACATGGGCACGTGCTATCAACAGCATATGTAGGCCGTGCATTAGATTCTTAGGTCAATGTGGTAAAGTAAAAATAAAAGTCACGTATTTCGCGAAGTTGGCGATCGCAGGGTGTAGCATCTCACTCCGGTGACGCTGCTGCCCGTCGTCATCGGTCTGTGATAGTGTAGCTAAAGCTACACCTTCAATTATGATGGTTGTCCTACCGCCACCAATCGGTTGCCATCGCCTCGTTTGTTATTCAGCAGGATGCACCACGGGCAGGTGAGGTTGGCTTGGAGCCAAAAGATGATAGGCCGCTACCTTACATCCCCCAGAGCGAGCAATACAAAAAGCGACAGTGCAAGTAGGTACCAAGCTCATGAATTTTTGTACACACCATTAATGGGGACACCAGGTAAAGCGATTTTACATACCTAGGACTAGATTGCACTATGTAGGTGCATGGACAGAACGGAGCAATCCATCACGGATTCATTACAGCCAAATGCAATAATGTGCGCCTATCCCTCGCTTGATTGCAACGAGCTGACGACGCTACATGGGCACGTGCTATCAACAGCATATGTAGGCCGTGCATTAGATTCTTAGGTCAATGTGGTAAAGTCCATTTTTGAACACAACACAATATCAAGTTCTGCTATTGACCGTAAGTACACGTGATACGGTTCCGAACACGAGATTACACGCGACGAACAGTTTTACCTGGCCGGAGCTAATGAAAAGGGAATGTAATGAAGGCATGATATTTTAATAACATTTGTCTTCACCCTGAGAAGGAGATTGTAACTGTGTGTAGATACGAGTAGGTATGTATACCTATACTTTTTACACATTCCATGAAATCCTAATTGGCGATTTTTGTAGGTACTCAGTCACTACTCACCTACAGTAGGTAGGTACAATAATGTCTACTTTGCCCCACCAAAGCGCTCCCCACCAGTGGGGCAAAGAAGAACGCTTATAAATTGTGTGTGTAATCCGTACACAGATTTTTATACCTACATGTCTATAGGCTACTCAGGCCTCATTCAAAAAGTAATTTAAATGCATCCTTTAGTCATAAAATACCACGAAAAAATAGAAATATATTTTAATAATATCAAATAATAAAGAAAAACGACTTTTTATTGTTCAATTAAATTATTTATTATTATTAGTGCTTTCTGCTTTTATAAAACCGTCTTCAAATCATATTATAGCGCCAGAATGTCGAGAAACGTGTTAAAACGGTTTCGACCGTTTCGAACTCGATATCCGGTCAAGTCAATTTAGGAACTTCTAAATTATCTCGCGTCTGGGTGTTCTGAGTCGCATTTACCTAGGTACGTACGTCTTACTATTGGGCGGTTCCTTGGTTGTTGTTTCTTCTCTTTTTTTAAAGTTTAGGTTTAAATCGTAGGTATACCGGGTATACCTACGTAATATACGAATAGGTGCCTTTGTGTATTACGGCTAGGTACACAGTAATGATTCCTCGTTTACCATAAGTTTACACTAAGACTGAATTAATTTAAGGTTAACTACAGCTTAAAAAATCATATCTATCTATAGTCAACCTTATTTTTCATAAGTCCATCATACCCACATATCTATATTTCATTAATAACCTTACAGCATGTTAATTTGTGTTCTCAAGATGGCGTTGTAGGTACTTTTGAACTTCACGCCATTTAAAGCGTCTTTTTTTGTTAACAGGTTTCCTTTTCAAAGACCTACAACCATTTAACTTTTCTAAAAACTCTTTGTTCGCTAGGAATCGCTCCGGGCGCACCGGCCACGCTTTAAAAGAAAGCCTTTTGGTGCGAAGCTAAAACTCGTTCGCAGTTTTTAAAAAATGATGAAAGTAAAATAGTTGTTGGGGTTTTCAATTCAAACAGCTAAGAGGGTAAAGGAGGTATTTGGAAAACACATTGGGAAATGTCCTTTTCATAATATAATGAATTATCGTTGCTCAATGAGCTTTCGCAGGCGTTCGTCGGTCGCCGTCTTACTTCGGGGCGCTTCGGGTCGGCCGACTCAACGGGGAAACGCACGGTATCCATCCGACCTCTTCTGACTCATTGCTGACTCAATTTAATAAGCGAGCCAGTACTCGACCGCTCGGCTCCGACGCTGGGTCATTTTCCTCGGATTCCCGGCCGAGGGTTGATATTTTCCAGTAGGCTCAACCCTCAGTCTCCCGAAAGTCGCGGAGGGAATACGCAGCGGCATTGTCCCGCGCCCGGCTACGCAATTTCATGTGGAGTGATTAAGTAACCATCTCTGTGAGTAATCAGTTACCGCTGGAGTGATGCGACTGAGAATTTGTGCACGTTGAGAGGTGTTGTGCTTTTTGTTTTTTTTTATTTGGTTTGACAAGTTTTAATGAACGATTTGTGTGGAGCGGGCGTTTAACCATACTTGTTTAACGGTTAGCGCTGAGAGCAGAGATTTAAGCGCCGTAAGTACTAAAATGATTTCTTTTTCTCTAGATCTCGTATTATGGTTTATGTACCTGTATCGATTGAGTGTGATTTGTTGTGATAGAGATGGTCGGCTAGTGGGCCAAAGGTTATGACCCTTAGTCCGTGAGGCGCTGTGACCAATGACGTATCGTAGGTAAAATCGGGATAGAAAAATTGATTTTTTATATCATTCGCCTAGAAATAGATAAAATAACAGGCTTTTTATTCATCAGATCTCATTTAACTTGAAAAAGCAAGCTTGCGTACAAAATGATTTACCACTGAAAAGTAGACGCCTATTTACATTTTGATGTAACCAGTTTAGTATTTTTTTAAACGACTGTAATCACGTCTTTTTATAAAACAACAACCCTCATGATTCGAAGTAGGTACCTACCTCATGGCATTTAAATGTTTTACCTAAACTCCGTGGTGCATCCTGCCGAACAACAAACGAGGCTCTGGCAAACCGACTGGTGGCGGTTAAACCATCACGATAGAAGGCGTAGCTAAAAACCACAGGCCGATGACGGGCAGCAGCGTCACCGGAGCAAGAAGCTACGCCCTGCGATCGCCAACCCGCCTGCCCAGCGTGGCGATTATGGGTATGTCCTCCAGAAGTTTTGCTTTAGATGGCGAACAACTGGAGAGGCCTGTGTCCAGCAGTGGACTGCAATAGGCTGATGATGACCTAAACTCCAACACATTTCGATTGTAAAATGTCTAACGTTATCTGAAAGAAACAATTGTTCTATGACAATAAAACAAATAATTCTTTAAAACGTTTACAGAACTTAAAAGAAGATACAGACACATGGATTTTATTTTCATTAAGTATTAGCAAATTTGCTAGGTTTACCTACCAGACCACGGCGATACGCACTTCTACGCAGAAGAGAAAGCTGTAGGTATGTACAATTGTACAGTCCTCAAGTGATAAGACCTTTCGCAGACGGGAGCTACATATCGAGAAGACTCGTGCTAGTTTCGATTTTAATACTCATAGCTCCTGAGTTCCGACTGCGAGAGGTCCCATATGAACTTTCATAAAGAGAAGTACCTAATAACTTCTGAATTTTTTATGGCTAGGAAATTATATTATGTACCTACCAACGAACAACATTAATGTACCTACCTACATAATATAACATCTTAGTGTTTATTAGTTTTTATTTTTGTTTTGGGCAGTCTTAGTGTCATCGTACGTACCTATTTGTTTGTAACACACTACCTTCTTGCTGTTTCTGCCAAGCCCAATGGTTGACTGATAGAGAATGACTACGCGGCATTAAGTCCGCTTTTTGTACAACATTTTATGTGCAATAAACATTAAATAAATAAATACTTCTTACAGTACAATCCAAGATCAGTAAAGAAACAGCTTAATTCTATTGTAAACAGCGTAGGTATATTATGTATTTTGAGCAATCACTAACTAGGTAGTTGATAAGATATTGCTAGTAAAAACATATACTTAGTTAGGTATACTACACTACACTAGTATCCAATAGGTAGGTACTTAATGTAAACAGTGGGTATCTGTTTAATTCATTTCGAAGTTCTTATCATGTAGGTAGGTCCGGTGCACACAGGGCTAGGTCATTATCATCAGTAAATAAATGTTCATACATCTAACTAACTACTGACTACGTAAAGCGTGGTAAATTGAAATTTTGATTTTCTAAATGTTCCGTAACATTTCGAAATTAGAACTTTTTGGTGGTGAAAGCATCTAATCTAACCCATTGGTTTTATAAACTAAACAAGCCTACGGCTCGCCTGATGTTAAACGGTTACCGTAGCCTATGGACGCCTGCAACGCCAGGAGTAACACGCGTTGCCCCGCTAACCCCCCGGCTGCCGATTCAGCACTCACCCCACGAGCTTCGAAAACCCTACTCACCGGCAGAAACACGACCCGGAGGTCATTTGGCTGCGGTGTTCTATAAGCTGAAGGTCCTTATCCGGACGGGCGGCTCAATTCGAGCGAAGATTCGCTATGCCTAGCCTCTCTTAAAACCGCTAAGGTGGGCAAAAAGCCTACGGCCCGCTTGGTGTAAGCGGTTACCGCAGCCTATACACGCCTGCAACACCAGAACCATCACGCGTTGCCCACCCTAACTTCAGGCTGCCGATGCAACATTCACCCCACGAGCTCCGGAAACCCTCCTCACCGGCAGAAACACGACCCGGAGGTCATTTAGCTGGCGGTGTTCTAGGTATAGAGTGGAGGTACTTCCCCAGGCGGTCAGCTCTATCGAGAGAAGATTGACTATGCCCTACCTCCATTGCGCCTTGTTGTCCATAAATACACTTACCTTGAACTCTAATTTGAAGAAAGTTTTATAAATAACAGGGATCATGAGGTCCGTTGTTTGTCGAAAGTAGGTATGGCGAGTAGGTAATTGATTCCAGCCGAGAGAGAAATGGGATGAAATATTCATAATTCCTACAAGTTGACCAATGGAATTTAACGGTGAGATGACCGCTCCCGAACCGTTTATCTCCAAATATAATCAAAAGGATCGATTCCATATCATGCAAATAGAGTGAGCTATTATAGAGAGTTATTAGGAGTTGCGTGCCAGAAATGTTTTCTAAGACAAGAATGATGGATTCGGACCAGTATTTATTTCACGATACTTGGATTCGGAAACTTCCTAGCACTTTTATTTGGAGGCACAGGTTAGTTTAGTACTATGGAACGCTGCCTCTGACACGGTGGACGTGGGTTCGATTCCCGCACTGTATAAAATGCGTGTACATTAACATGTCTGTCTGTATTGGTGTCTGGGTGTCTGCTATGTACCTAGTTACCTACCTATAAAAGGTACCATAGCTACAAAAAAAGTATCAACGTAAGTTCAGTTGTCTAGTCTAGTACCTAGGTACCCATATTAACTATCTTTGACTTAGTTTGGGACTAGCTGGCGCCATGTAGCCCAGTGTGGTTTTATTATAGCTACTTGGGTTATTTGAATCCGACATTAATTTTCGGAAACTTAACGAGTACTCCGAGACAGGTGAGATCTTTGACATTCATAGAATACCTACCTATTGAATAAAATGGGGCGTAGATTTGTATTCGTTAACAAAAAGTATTGCGCCGTAAGTATAAACAACTACCTATCTACAATTTGTCAAGATTCGTACAAGGTATGGCCGTCGATGAAGGAAAACATTGTCCAATAAATCTATTATTTGTTTATGCCACGGTGCAAATACTTGCTTAGTGGTGACGTCATACCCAACATCGTTTTTATGTTGCGTACAAATAGGTCATCATCATCTTTATTACTGCCATAAGACATCCATTCATCGATGTAGGATTAAGCCAGGATGCGGAATTGCATAAAATATCCTCTTCTATCCAAGCTTTACGATGTGGAATTTATTCTATTGGTGGAATCTTACCTCGCCCATCGCTTCTCTTCAGTGAACAGTACATACCAGCCTTAATACTTTGTAAACCCTAGGTATAAAATGGTGTAGGCCGTAAATGGTATACTTACGACCCACAGCAGTTAGCAATGGTTCGGGCAATGTTTTACCCCGAACCTTTTTAAGCGATCCCTTGCATTACAGCCTAATTTCTTGGAATATGTCGTACAGCCATATTCATTTTATTTACATTTCTGTATTAATTTTGTTAATGGTAACTCTTTGTGAAGGTCAATGTCGACTGAAAAAATTACTAAATGAATGAATTTTAAAGAATAAATAGAACTGGAGTGTTTTATGTTAAAAGTACTTATAATGAATCCGTAGATTCTTCTTGATATAATGACTTCACTGTATTTTAGAGCACAAATTACCTAACAAGTCACAAATTTATCAAGACTGGCTCGGTGGCTCTATTGGTAGTGACCCCTGCCTTCTGAACCAAGGGTCGGTACGTGGGTTCGATTCCCACCCGACACTAATGTTTGACCCGGGTGGGAATGTATGATGAACACTTGTGTTTGTTCCGTATCTGGGTGTTTATATTTGTATTTAAGTATTTATTTGTGGTACCTCCGTTGTTCTGATACCCATAACACAAGTGCTTAAGCTACTTACTTTGGGATTAGAGCAATATATGTGATGTCTGATATTATTTATCAGTTGTCTAGTACCCATAGTAAAAACTTCAGCTTAGTTTGGGACTAGATTGCCGCGTGGCACAACGTGGTAGGTATGTCTTGAATTAGCTATTTATTTATTTTACTAACTAGCCTCTATCAAGACCAAATTCAAGATTTCTCTATAAAATGTTTAACCCAAGAGTCATATAACACTTCCCCATTATTATGACGTAACAAAAGACCCTTACTTGTTGCTATCGACCATCTGTTCGCTGAAGCAATAGCGCCCTTGACAACTCTTCCGAGAGGTCCTTGGCAGAGCCACTTGGGATCCCGAATAGAATATTACAATTTGCTACATCGGAGATTCTCAAAGGATATTATTTAGTAGGTAAAAAAAGTCAGTGATCGTTTTAACGTTCCATATAAAAAATTAAATATTCTTGTAAAGATATAAATTAATTAAATTGCGTAAAACCATTGTGTGCGGGAGTTAGGAGATGAAGGCAACTATTTGAAAGTGGTTGGTTACCTACAAGTGATTGTTATGATTTGTGTTAAGAAGATTTATCTTGAATATTTATCCTGATATCAATGGTACACAAAAATTTAGAACTTTTACATCGACTGTTTAATCGAATGTGTGTAATTCTCGAGATTTTCACACAACTACATCAAGAATCAATAGCAGATCGATTTACGAATAGCTTGTACTCTTTTGTCGGGTAACTAATCGAGTTGACTGTATGTGCGCTTCAATATATTATGTACTTACTTGCACTTCTATACACCTAAGTCACTCCACAAAAGAGTCGTTTAACTAAAAATTGTATATAGCTGCAAGCCTCTAAATAAAAAAAGATCTATCAGCATATTAAATTTGTGTGTATGAACATGTCTGTTTGTTTACTATACACACTCGTACCTAACATGTATTACATTTTTAAAAAATGTATTATAGGTAGGTATGTTTATCCGTTGTATACCTAGTACCCATAGTTCAAGCTTCGGCTTAGTTTGGGGCTAAATGAGTGGCCCAGCGTTTATTTATCTTTATAGGTAGAAGCTGATATTGGAATCGAAGAAATTCCATCAGACAATCAACATAGCTTGTTGTACAATCATTAGTTATTATTGACTATCTTACATCATCGTATAAAGCATCGATTGGCTCAAACACATTGCAACTGCATCATTTTTCCTTTGAACAGTCACCACTTGATTGGTTGTCGCACTAACCAAGTTCAAATCAATTTAGAACAGTCATTGAATGAATCACTTTAAATTGTTGTTTTGTCATTTCAGTGCGTTTGAATGTAAGTTAACTAAGACAATAAATAAATAGATAGATAGATAGATAGATAGATATTCTTTATTGCACAAACATGAACATTTACAGGAAAGAGTATACAAACATATCGTAGGTACAATGTAGGCGGTCTTATCGCTGGGAGCGATCTCTTCCAGACAACCTTCAGGTAGAGGACAATTGCTAAAGAAAAGGGAAGGCAGTGCAAACGGTGAAAAGTAAGATAAAATAAATAATATATTATATACATAAAATAAATAATACAAATAAATAGGTCAGAATAGCTTTAGCAAGTATTACCACACAAACCTACTCGCGCCGTCAAACAGTTATCAAATCTTATGTAGAGTTTTTCTTCTAAATCTATACGCTCTTAGTCTACAAGCTCTAACTTGACAAAATGTTAATAACATCTACTAAAGTAATATATAACAGAAAAGCTACTTAATGTAGGTAACCAGTAAGCATTAATGTGTACCTATTACCTAATCATAAATATTGCCTTCAATGTAAGACAAACAAATTCTCGTAAGTATAAAGTATGTTCTTCGAAGACTAATCTTATTTTCCTAATGTTTTGATTATTATAGATATTTACCACGCAAATAGCATTACAGGTAATTCGTACACCAATGGAGCTATTATGATTTCAATACGAGTAGGTACTTACATAGAGATTTATTGCAATATCTAAATGTTTAGGAGAGGCATAGGCCTCTATGGACATCCAGCAGTGGACTGATATAATAGGCAGAATGATGATCCAAATGGTTTAGCTTAAAGACACCTAAGTCTATGTTTAACCAACTAAGATGACGCAGGGACCCAAAATGAGTCATGGGCTCTAAAAATACTATGTTTAGGTACTGCCCAAAAATACGTAAAAATCGACCGTAAGTTGGTATGTGGTCTGATTGGGCTATAAACTTATCGTTCGTCGAATAGCTATCTTCCCGTTAGATTCACTTTTGTATTTTTGTGAACACCCGCATTCAAAAACATAGGTACTTTTCTATGAAAAAACGTTAAGAGAAGTAAGGCATTTACTATGGCGACCGTCATAGTCATAGTAACGTTTGTGAATATGGTTATGTAATAATGTAACAGTGTTAATTTTATACCTATGTAAATGTACCTAGTAGGTACCTAGTCTAGTAGGTAGATAGATAGATATTCTTTATTGCACAAAAACACAGAGTAAATACAGCAAAGGTGACACAGACATGTTGTGGTACAATCTAGGCGGTCTTATCGCTAGTGAGCGATCTCTTCCAGACAACCCTCAGGTAAAGGAAGTGTAAATTTTCTGAAGAGAGGGGCCCTACATTTCACATAATATTTTATCCGCACATCCTTAATAGCAAAGTCCATGTGGTTTCAGTATTTATAATAGGACCTATTCCATCTGCGGTATGTCTGGAAACGGGCAGCAACGTTTACCTGGGTACAAACAAAACCTTCTGCGTTCACCAACCAGCCTGCCAAGCTGCCAAATCCCCCAAATTACAATTTATTGTCGTTTCTTGTCGGAGGAGGCCTATGTCCAGCAGTGGACGTTTGCAGACTGATGTTAATGAAAATAGCACACTTTCTCGATTGTTCAAACCATAATTCGTTGTATTAAAATTATGACTAGGTTGCCATATTATTTTCCCAATTACACTACCCAGCACATCCTTTGTTTAAATTAAGCAAATCGCCTCAAACTTTTCCGGAACAAGTTCTGAAACTCAAACGAATGGTGACCCTATCCATCGCTGTTTGAGTACACGCTCCCTTGAACAATGTTTCAGAGACAGGTACAAGATCTAACCAAGCCACTAATTAGATAATATCCAGCCCAGTGGACATCTAAGCCGAGCGAGATTTAGCTGACAATGATGTGCCAAAATTGGTTATGAGGAAACCGAGGAAATTTTGACACAAAGCGTTCTGTAATTTGATTGCATGTTTCAAACAGATAGTCTGAAGCTTGTCCATTTATTGTTTCAAAATTCACAGAAACAATCCTGGTGTGCAGCGTCCTTAGGCTGCGGTAACTGCTTCACATCAGGCGGGCCGTAGGCTTATTTGCCACCTTAATCATATAACGAGATCCTTTGGAAGACAGAGAAGCGGAAAGCATGCCCGACCTATTCGACGCTTCCAAAAAGGAAGCGTAGTGAGTATATCACATAGTGGGGTGGTATGTAACGTAATATAACGTTGGCAACCGACTGGTGGCGGTATAACCATCACAATTGAAGGCGTAGCTAAATAGCACAGACCGATGACGGGCGGCAGCCGTCACCGGAGCGAGAGGTTACTCCCTGCGATCGCCAACCCGCCTACTCGGCGTAGCGATTATGGGTAGGTATGTCCTCCAGATGCTTGCCCTAAGTGGCGAGCAACTGGAGAGGCCTATGTCCAGCAGTGGACTGCAATAGGCTGATGATGATGTAACGTAATTAATATACCAAACTCCAATTTTAGAATTGTTAGATGGAAAGTCACTTACGTAACAAGCCTTCCTCTTACAATCCTGGGTTCTTTAGGCGGGCCGTGAAACGGCATGTCAGTGGGTCTTCAGGGTGAGGGCGACAGGCGCGGTGGGTTTATCCTATTATGCGTACCATCAAGTGGAGTGAGGTCATCCTGAAGGCTATTTTAATTTATAACAAAAAAGCTACATCAATTTCACCTACTCAGACTGACAATTTAATGGATTATTTCATAGAATTGATCAAAACAAATAGAGCAAAGTTGGATACATTTCTGATTGAAAATAACACGGCGAAGCCAAAGGCGTGCCTAGCAATGTATATCTTCATTTCATAACGTTTTCTTTGCCAATATTAAACCTTAAGTCGATAGAGATAAGATACATAAACTCACTAGAGTTTCTTTTTCGTAGAATAAGTAACTTTGTAGTGGAGTTTCTTGATTAGCGTTGAGGGAATAGATGAAGTTAGCAAAGTCGAATGCCGTTTTTAAATGAGATAAACCCAGAAGCCCTCGGAAGTTTATTTTTCTTATGCTAAAAGAAACGAAAATTGTTACATTGGGCTTAGTCGCTAGAAGTTGGTGTAAGAACAAGTTATGGACTTTTAAACTCTGGACAGTGGTTCTTATGAAATAACTGATCTGAAACCATCAATATGTATATTTTGGGGGTGAAAATAATTACATCTTATTTAGTCCGTATGTTAGATCATAAAAATGTATTGGACATGACGTATTTCTCATTTTGTTCATTCAAATAAAAAATAGCAAAGATACAAAGCTTCAAAAGTTAGGAGTGGGAGTCTTTGACGTCACTCTGTCCCGTAAAAATGTCTTACCGAGTGACGTCACGCGTAATTTCAACGGGCTATAACTTTGTAATTTTTAGTCTAATTTACAAATAAAAAAATACCTACGTGTATTTTATTTTTGAATAAGCAAAAAGACGGACTAATAACATTTTTTAGCCAAACAAGCCTATTGTAAAGTTAGATAATTACCTACCTAGTGAGTATTTAGGACAATTTAATATGGATAGTTTTATCTACATTACATCTCCATGGTCATTTAAAATCTAATGTTCCGCTTATCGCTTCGAATTCTACAGTGGATTTCAACGAATTCCTAATTCACCAGGGATGATTCACACATCGGACTTCCGGATTCCGATCGCAGATTAGGTAATTAAGTACCTAGTACCATAGTAAAATACCAAAAAAATGAAAAGTCGAATTCGGGTTTACAAATAGATATTTCTTTGTCTTTTATCTTATGACTTTCCTTTTTTTAATGCAGGTAGACTTACTTACTTAAAAGAAATGACCGATTAAAATAATACCAAAACAAAATTCAATGTTATCGGTATGATTCACAGCTGTGTTATAAAAGACGAACAAAAGTTAATTGACCTTTAATAAAAAAAAACTTATTTACTTAATCAAGATAAGGAGTTGCATATCACCATTTTTGATTTATTTGTAAGTACACACGATAAGTTACAACCAAGAGTAGGTGCATTCACATACAAAATCAACGGTTTCATCATCTGGATTGCAATCCAATAATATCCAAAAAGTAGGTAGGTATACATATAGTTACGTATGTGTTGAAGTAGCATCCCAAAACAATATAAACAACATCTATTTTTCACTTTTAATAACATAACATGAAAATGACGTTCCTATGTAGGTATGTACCCTCTACCTTCTATAAACTACGAGTATAATCCAAAGTATTTTCCAAAAAAAACATCCCAACCTATTATCATTTTTTATTAGCACAGAATAGTGCCTTGACTGGTCTGCAATTCGCCTGATGGTAAGTGATATCACAGTCTACATTAGAACGCGATCACCCATCATAAACGGGCTCACTCTTAGCTTGTATTTCGGAAGATTACCTATATCTGTCAGGGAAAAGGTAGACAAAACGCGCGCTAGCGAGTCTTTGGAACTTGCACCATATACTGTGTCTTTTCGCCCTATCTTTATTCGACCGATGATAAAAAGGGAAATTTAATGAATGAAACCTTTTAAATGCAATATCCTGCCACAGACAGAGGTATTAACAAATGTATCGTCATTTGTACGCATACGTGTACCTACATAGTTGAAAACGCAATAAACAGCCACCTGTCTTCATACGTACCGTTGATTGAAAGCCCGCCGCCACAGTTACCCTGCGTATCGTTTAACAATACAATTGGAATCTATTTCTAGCCTATATACATGTACGAAATCGTACAGGCACCTTTGAATACCGACCCATGTCCAAGTTATCAGACGGTCACTGACGAGGCTCTTTGTGTTGCAAACGGCTTGTCGGATCCGGTCGAACGTCTGATCGGAACATTTTGTTGTGTTGTTTAACGTAGTACCTATTAGTACCTAACGTGTTGATGCCTAAGCAATTCATTGAATCACATGAAAATGTTTTGTTTTCCCGAACGAAAAACAATTCCTGCTTTGGTCATGTTATGCTATTTACTTAACTTAATATAAACCGTTACATCGGCGAAAAGACTTCAATTTAGCGTAGGTACCTACCTTTAGCACAGCTTCCATTATCATTGATTGGTGGTGAGTTAGATTAGATTAGCGGTAAAAATATTTGTTTGCCCTGGCTTGTTATGAAGATTGGCAACTTTTTAAGAGTAGGTACCTTTATTTTAGCATTAAAAAGTTGAAGTCTGCTTACGCATTTTCTCTTTTCCTACAAATTGTGATATTATTTTAATAATCTTTCGTTAAAAAAGAACCTTTTTAAAAACAAGCTTTTATGCATTGTCTTTCGAACTCAACGTGCACACCTTTCAGCTCTATCTGTGGAGGAGAAGGACCATAAAATTTAGTTATAAGATTCCACCCGAACAAACATTGCTAGTTAAATAAAAGCTTGTAAAAAGTGGCTGCAACATACGGACGGATAGACACAAGTTTTTAACCGACTTCGAAAAAAGGAGGAGGTTCTCAATTCGTCTGTATGTATAATATTTTTTTTTATTTTTTTTTATGTTTGTTCACCGATATTTCCGTCAATTATGGATGGATTTCAAAAATTTTTCGACAGTTCGACAGAGGACACTTCCGAGGTGGTCCCATTATCACCAAGTCAGGATCTGATGATGGGATCCTGGAGAAATTGAGGGCAACAACCGAAAATTGTATGCCCATATGGTGTTTTTGTTACGTAATCATATTTTACTCAGGTATATGCTTCCGGGCGTCAACATCTGGTGCTGATCATGAAGCCACAGAACTCCTTAACGGTTAGGAGTTAGGGGACAGTACTGACATTGGTCATTATTAAACTAGGTAGTAGTATGTACTTATGCAGGGCTAATAGGGCAGGTGATTTGGTAAGTGATATGCTTGATTCTAGATCGCAAAGTCTTCACTTGAATTAAAGCAAAAATTTTCATTCCTAAGTAAAACGCTTAAGGACATTAATTAGCCTTTATTCAAGGTCACAGCGCATTAACGCAACTAAAAATAGAGAAATAAAATTATTTTTAACAAAAAATTAAACCGACTTCAAAAAAAAACACAAACGACCAAAACTAAAAAGCGATAAATAACGTAAGTAATTCCATCTTTAATACATAATTATTTAAATATTACAATTATCACTTATTTTTGAAGTCGGTGCCAGCCTCTCGCGGCCGGCAAATCCACACGACAATATACATTTATTTGTTTGGCTGGCACCGACTTCAAAAATAAGTGATAATTGTAATATTTAAATAATTATGTATTAAAGATAGAATTACTTACGTTATTTATCGCTTTTTAGTTTTGGTCGTTTGTGTTTTTTTTAAGGGTTCCGCTTTTTTAATTAGGGTACGGAACCGTAAATAATGAAGCATAATTTATTACTTTCACCTTAGAAATTAAAAGGTATGGAGACTTTAACTAAGACTTTTGTGTATGAGAAAATAACCGAAGATTGCCTGGAAAAGATCCCTTAAACTAACACATATGGATTATGTGATCCGAAATAAACAATTTTTCTACACTAATATTACAAAGAGGAAAGATTTGTACCTATTTTTGTATGTTTGTAATGAATAGGCTCAAAAAGTACTGGGCCGATTTAAAAAGTTCTTTCACCAATAGAATGCTACATTCTTCCAATTTCATTTTGAAAAAAATGGTAAAATTTGGCTGCTAGTATTTCATAAAGCCTTCGGACCGCCTATTTGTACTTTAATATATCACTTTGCCTAGTTTTAAGTCAACTGTTGTACAGGACATACCTAATAGACCTTTATCTATTAGATAATATCCCTTTGTTAGTAACGAACACAATACTTAATTGTGTGTTATATCGTAACTTTATCTACAGGACAAATTGCATATATAATAATAGGGATTGTTATCGAAACAAATGACCTATGTGTGGTAAAATTAGATAAAGCATTTGACGATATTTGTGTCTATTGAGGAAACTGGGGCGAATCAAAAAAGAAAATAATTGATGTCTACGTAAATAAATGTAAGTACCAGCAATCATGCATTTATCATCGAAATCATACATGAAGTTTGGTAGTCCGCTACCAATTTGGTTTACAAGTGCGGATCACTTGCAATAATATTACGTCATTTAATAAGCTATCGTTATCATGTACACATCGTGTACATGATTGCAAAATTGTCGCTGATATCATCTTATTTTAATTAAAATTGGACACGTTTTCTACGTTAAAAACCATAAATCAATGTTATATCTAATATAAATTACAATATCGTTTTCAACATTAGAAATTTCGCTATTAAATAAAACTAGTATTTAAAATTAGTTCACTAGTACAGCCTAACTAAGAGATTCAAAAATGTGTTCCTAATATTCAGATTTTTCTTACGTATATTAAAGTTTAACAGACTGATAAAATGGAAGATAGCTATGACAGGACGATATTGGCGAATCATCTTGCCTTTTGCAATCAGTTATCTTACCTTTTATCAATCTCTTAATTAAACTTTATCCATCAATCGACAAATTCCACCAAAACCGAACAAGTCTTTCCGCTTGGTAGTTGTCTCCATATAATAACAGAACAAATAAACATTCAAATGAAATCCATAAATAAGATCCTGTATCTACTATATTCTTGTTTTATGTAAATTTTGTATCAAAAACGAAGCATAATCTGGAATTTCAATTTGTTTAGCTGGTCTCATTAAACATTTTCCCCTGTTTACTCTGATTTGAGGCAAGGGCGTCTTGTTCCAGATAAACAAACAAAGAAACAATTAGTCATATTGATATAACAGTATTTGTTTGGTTCCCGCCGTTTACACACGACTATGAGTTTCATTAACAAAATCGTACTTGTTACGGGTGCTAGCTCAGGCATAGGAGCGGCAAGTGCTTTAAAGTTTGCGTTAAATGGAGCTAATGTAGCAATTGTAGGAAGAAATGAGAAAAAATTAAACGCTGTTCATAAGAAAATTGAAAGTATGGGACGAAAAGCCCTCACTATTGTAGCAGACGTGACACAAGATGAAGAAGCAACTAAAATCATCAATGAAACAATCACTGATTTTGGAAAACTGGACGTTTTAGTTAACAACGCTGGAGAAGTTGTCTTTGGAAGCATCCTAGCTGAAGACGCCATGGCAACGTATGATCAAGTAATGGCAACGAACCTGCGTGCTGCTGTAAAGCTTACAAACCTTGCTGCCAAGAATCTGATAGAAACAAGAGGCTGTATCGTCAACATATCGAGCATAGCATCTTCTGCGGTGATTCATGCAACCAATTTTCCGTACTGCACCTCCAAAGCTGGTTTAGATCACTTTACGAGGTGCATAGCAGTGGAACTTTCAAAATACGGTGTTCGTGTTAACTCAGTTAATCCTGGACCGGTAAAAACTGATTTTATGGACACTATGGATCTCAATAAAGATGAACAGGAAAAGCTCATAGAAACTTTTGCGCAATCATCATTGCTAGGTAAAGTTGTGTATCCGGAAGAAGTAGCAGATTTAATAATGTTCTTGGCAAGTGACATGGCTAAAAGTATTACTGGATCTTCTTACGCAATCGACAATGGAATGTTATTGAATGGTACTTTAAGAATATGAACATTTGACAAAATACAATATTTAGGTATTCATAGTTAGTTAATTAGCCTAGAAGATTAATCTATACTAATATTATAAAGAGGAAAACTTTGTTTGTTTGGTTGTAATGAATAGGCTCAAAAACTACTGGACCGTTTTTAAAAATTCTTTCACCATTCGAAAGCTACATTATCCACGAGTAACATAGGCACAATTTTATTTTGGAAAAAAATAGGGTTATACAAACTTTACGCGGACGAAGTCGCGGGCGGAAAGCTAGTTAGTAATATTATTGTACAAAGAATTTAGGTAGGTAGTGTTAGTAGGTAGTTTATACTAAATAAAAAGTTATTTACTGTGATAGTATAGGTACATACATAGGTCCAAATGTTGCAAATGTAAACACAATTAAGCCCAGACTATTTTAATTAATGACAAACAATTATCCGGGCAATTAATTATGAGGTTACACTCGTAATGAGTACGCATCTGTCTTAATTTAACGATTTTGTGAAAATCATTGTGAGTTAAAGTAATAATAATTATGCAAGTACTATTTTTTTAGTATTCTAACAGCCTAATGACCCATTTCCATCGGAAAAGCGATAAATTGTCGTTGTGAGCACGGGCAGGCATCCATAATATATTTCTGTCACTTGCCAACGTGTCGATGGCTCATTTAGTAGGTAGTGCCTTCTGAACCAAGGGTCTTGTGTTCGATCCCCGCACAGTACAAACATTTGTAAGAATAAAAAATTTTGTTAGTATTGGTCTGGGTATTTTCTATGTATAATATGTATTCATTTACAAAAAAAGGTATCTAAGTAAGTTTATCAGTTGTCTAAGTAGTACCCATAGTACAAACTTCGGCTTAGTTTGGGGCTATACGGCGCTGTGTGGCCCAGCGTGGCATGTCTTGGGTTATTTATTTATTTAATTTTCTTGGGTCATTTGCCACCGCCGTATTGGCCGGCGAGATGTTTCTTCACGCGCTCAAGCTCATATCTATACAGATTTGGAAATATCCAAAGCCTAGCTTTCGGCTTTTAAGCCCGGTTTCATCATCTTCTGATAAGTGCTCATTGGGCTACAGATAACGCTAACAACACGTGTCTGGCTAATCTGGCGGTTATGTTCCGAAAACAGCTCTATTAGAAACCTGATGAGATTCTAATAGCGATAAAAAAGTCTTGATAATTTTAATCTATGAAGGATGCCTTGCCTTACCTTTTCTTGCACCTTTCTTTAAAGATTTGAGAAGGTTAATTTACAGCAGCGTCCGGCTGCCATAAATTTACTTTCTCGCCCACAACTGTGATCCCTGGTTTTGGAGCAAATGAAAGAAATTCTGATTGTGTCGGTATTTTTTCCCCGGTCATTTCCGAATCTTATACTCGTAATAAGTAGGTATCATCCGTCTATCGCGCAGTCCACTGCAGTACAATGGCCTCTCCAGCTGTTCGCCACTTTGGGCAAACAACTGGAGGCCACGTTAGACACGCTGGTTGGCGAACGCAGGGCGTAGTTTCTCGTTCTGTCGACACATTGTCAGGGTGTGACCTGGAGACGCACTGGCCAGCATTAAAGGCGAACATATGTGGTGATACCCACCATAGTCCGCTACTAGGGCCACTTACAATAAAACTATGTCCGCAACAAGCTTGCACAAAGGTATTTATGACCCACTTCGAACATAAAAAGGATGCGAGATACCGCGGACAAAGGGAGATGTTTAGAAAATTGCATCAATGCAAGTGTGCCCCGAGGACGTCGGTGCACGATCTCAAAGAACTAATGGAATGGAACGTCTAAAAATAGATCATTGTGAACTCTTTTGAATATCGCCCGGGGCAAGTATTCATTGGTTCGAGTGGGCGGGCGCAGCTTCTGTTGAGAACTCGGAGATATGTCCTGTTCGTGCCTTTGAAAGCATGTACACTTTGTTATTCGTGGTGCTTACTTACTCGCACTGTAATAGTGAATACCTAGATACATAATGCGCCTTTGTAATCTAGAATGAGTGGATATGGTGGCGTAACAAACCGTATGTACCGTAATAGAAACCTCCCACGCATCTAACCCTCATAAGAACTGAACTGTCTAGCCCAGATGTAGAGGATTCCCTTTTGGTAACACCTACATGTAATACCGCGACTCGTTGGGAATTAAATTCCTGGTAAAGTGAAATCAAATTACAATACAGACTTTTCAAATGAAGGTGTTACTTACATCACGGCGTAAACGCCCATACAAATAATATTAGAGACATAATACATTTAATTTAATTAGGATCAAATTACATACTAAAGCACTTGAATTTCAAAAACTGGATATAATATGTCCGGAATTTTTCAAATAGGTCTTCAAGTGATGGAGTTTCCTCTTTTTACCCGACTTCAAAAAAGGAGGAGGTTCTCAATTCCACTGAATATTCTTTTTCTTTTTATTTTATTGTATATTTGTTACCACATGTCTCCGAGCATGGTGAACCGATTTGGAAAATTATTTTTTGCTGGAAAGGATGTACTTCCTGATTGGTGTCATTGTCACTTTAATGAAATCGGTTTGTATTTTTGCTAATTATGTTTTTGATATAGGTTTGAAATAGAAGGTATGTCTCAACTTATTTCCTTGGCTTTATACTACCTTGATAAATTGCCATATCTCGTAGGTACCACTTGCATATATTACATCATACGATTCATAGGACCGCATTTACAAAATTGCCCAAAGTGATATCGTAAGTATGCCGACAACATAGCACGTCTGCAGCAAATAAATTCAAAGCGTGCAAAGTCGAAACTCAACCGACGAAAACTTTGTGGAACTTTCAGCCAGTTTAGAGCGTTTAAATGAAATGTCATTTAACCTTTGGCGTTCGTACGTTTTATGGTGAATAACTCCGTCATATTTAATGTGAATCTATTGTGCGACGAATGCAGTACAAGAACAAAGTTGAATTGCAATAGTGAGCGTCGTCCTTTTAATATTGTGCAGCGAGACTATTTCTCCTACATTGTTTTTTGTGCTAGCTAGAGTAGGTAGGTAGGTATACTTATTTATTCTGCTAATAAAAATATGTGTAGGTATGATTAATTCTTGTCTTTTAAAGTATTTATAATATGATAATAAATGACTGTTTTTAATCACA
The DNA here is from genome assembly GCA_031163375.1 of Conogethes punctiferalis. Lineage (NCBI taxonomy): Eukaryota > Metazoa > Arthropoda > Insecta > Lepidoptera > Crambidae > Conogethes > Conogethes punctiferalis. Next base: position 14,066,960 of record CM062090.1, on the reverse strand, counting down.
GTGAGTGGCAGACGAGCAAACGGCCCATCTGATGTTAAACGGTTACCGCCGCTCATAGACTCTGACACAGTGGCACCGCTTGGCCACTGCCTACCGTGAGGAAAGAATTATCTTTAGAGCACGTTTAAAGAAGGGCAAGTCGTAGCGATCAGGAAACACCGCGGCTGGGAGCTCATTCCAGAGCTTACACGTATGAGGAAACAGGATGTGTCGTAGAATAAAACTCCGTCGAACTTTGAGTTAGTTATTGTACTGATATAAAGGTATTACAACTAGACTTCTTAGGTTACTTATTAATCACTTCCTCGTCGAACATAGATTTCCCTAACTGTCGTTGCTGGGCCGGTTCCCGAAATAGAATGCCTCGCTTGCTTCGTCCATCTGTAAAGCTGTGCGCTTCCCCCTCCATTTTTTCCCGCCTATTTTGCCGTCAGGAAGGCGCGCTGTCTAAGTTGCCATATTAAATTAGTATTGCCACTTAATTCTTACAAAACATACTAAATAATGAGGGCAATAATTAGACAAATATTAAAAATGAGTGAGTCATAACTCATGACACACGTAAGCGGAAAAAAGTTTCAATGGTGGACACTGCCGCGGCGTCGAGTAGTGCGATGGTAAAATTTCATGACGGTTAAACTTCTGGTAAGTAATCACCGGCAGTTGCAAACTCATCCCGCGGCCGGAGACGAGCTGTGTCCTGTCGATTCCAGCGAAATGGAAGCACCTCCTGAACCCGCTCAATGCATAATTCAGTACCCATTATCATGTAAATACACCTAGTTCCGGTAACATAACAGACTGGGAAAAAGCAATCTTTTCCCACACCGTACACTTACTTGCCACCGGTTTATTCGGGAACACGAACGCTGTGGTGCTGTTATTTCAAAAACCGACAAAGTTCGAGTCGGACTTGCGCGCGACACGAAAGGTTCCGTACCATTGACTAGATTTCAAGCGTTCATCTGGTGCCGACTGTTGAGACTAGTGCGTTTGATTGCGCCGATAGATGAAAAAATACACTAGCGAAATCTTTCACTGACTACTCCGCTGCTGATCTGATGTGTAGGTACGATGTCCCGGCCGGGATACTAGCCTCATCGCTCTCCGCATACAATCCAGTCAGGTCACTTATTGTTTTGTCGTTTCGTCCGAATAGAATTGAAAAGAGCCTATTGAGTTTCGAGATTACAGTACAGAGTTCCGTTTACACACAATAGTTCGGGTCACCACGTTACCCTTTTCTCACGTTTTGCGTAAACCACGGATAGAAAGATAAATAATTAAATAAATAACCCAAGCCATGCCACGCTGGGCCGCACATCGCACACGGGCTAGCTAGCCCCAAACTAAGCCGAAGCTTGTACTATGGGTGCTAGACAATTGATAAACTTACTCGGATACTTTTAAGACATTGCGGTGGCGTCTTCGCGGAATCCAGGGTATAACCACAGGTATAACGCAGTATAAAGTACCTAACGTCGTACCGCGTGGAGAATTCAGAGCTATCTACACGCACAATTGTCACCTTTTCCAAATTGTGTTGCATTCAAACAATAACTAGGTATATGAAATATTTAAAAACCTGTATCGATTCGAAACATACCGCTCACTAAAAATCATCATCATCATCATCAGCCCACATCTGTCCACTGCTGGACATAGGCCTCTCCCAATAACCTAAGAAATCTAAATAGCCGTATTTGTAAAGTGACAACCCGACAGACCACATAGGGTTCCGTTTTTACCCATTGGGCACGGAACCCCAAAAATTCAGTTTCCCGAATGCTCTAGGTGTTTATTTATGTAAATTGTTGCTTGCCACGAATGACTAACGTTTTGACCACTGCAATTTCAATTTGCCTCGCAAAGTGCTGGGATATCCTCCAATTGGGAATATGCATGACTTTTTGGGTATTGTACCTAATGAACTCTTTGATCGTCCACATACACATACTTATCGATTTTTTTTTATAATATCTTATCAATTGTACTTGTTCAATGCTTTGAATTATTTATTGATTATACACAGAAATCCTATGTAAATTACGTTAGGTACACTCGGGTCAACTCTATGGAGTTTCTATGGAAATTATGTATCTAATTTTGTGAGAGGAACGGCGATCGCAGGGCGCAGCTTCTTGCTCCAGTGACGTTGCTGCCCATCATCGGTCTCTTGGATTAAGCATTTAATTGTGATGGTTATACCGCCACCAGTCAGTTGCCAGCGCCTCGTTTGCTACTCAGCAGGATGCACGACGGGCAGGTGAGGTTGGCCTGAAGCGAAAAGGTGATAGACCGCTCCTTTACATCCCAAAAAAAGAAAAAGGGACACTCAATTTCATTGATTTAATTTCATTGTTATAATGATTTTGTTTTTCTATTTAATTGAATATTAACTATAATATAATATTCGTATGTAGTTACCTACAGTACATACATAGTAATGGGGTTTCCAATACAAAAATCTGCCTAACTGCTGCAAACAATACTTACATGATCCTTATGTTTTAGTACTTTGCCTGAAACTTTCTATACGACGTTTCCTTATCTATTGAAGAGTTCAATCTCCGAAAACTCAGTCCGTGGCTGACGTAGGTACGTGCATAGCCAAAAAATCATTATAAAAAGTTAAATGACTGCCAATACACTTTTTAACATTCATAATGATAGCACACGCATCCATATCTGTCCGCTGAAATCTAGCAATAATTCATCCATTATCGTAAATGTTCGCCATCCGTTACACACCATTATGCAAATTGCAATTCGGTTAATTGCTTTTTGAATTACACCACACCCGCTGCAGCTAATTAATTCGAATGCATCACTAAATTAATAAACGGATGAAAAATTGTTATATTTATTTATAAAGAACCCCTGTAATGAGCGGTTTTCTGAAAAAGTCCACCAGATGGTACCACATTTTTTATAGAAGGGAATGCATTAGGCACCGTCATGCCACCTCCGGGGGGAGGTGACATGGTGTGTGGGACTCACACCTCCCGAAATGGGAGGGTATACCCACTAAGCCCCCCTGGGTCGCCAGTGACGCAAGACGCAGGGACGTGGGCAACGCCGAAGCATACCGCCGCATCCCTGCATGCCCTGGCCATCCGCAGATGACAAGCGGCCGGCAGATGGCACCACACACGCAACAAGTCCAACTGTAATTTATAATTATTTCATATTGAAATGGCACTGACATTTGCATAGCAACTGACCAATCGCATTGTCGCTGGACCGGAGACTACAGTCCATCTTTCGGACATGACATTTGGAACACCCTGTTTTAAAAATGTAAAGGAGAATGCCCAAATATGGTTTCGTTTTGTACATGAACGAAATTAACCTGAAAAAAATTGTATTTCATTTTCACAAGACCTTCTACAAAAACAAGTCAAAACTTCGCCGGGGAAAAAAGTGCTAATTTAAAAGTAATTTTTATAACAAAGTACTTCCTCTAACAAAGAACTATACTTTTTGGGGTTGCAGGGTTGCCAATATTTAACATATTAATTCACAATAATCGATTCCTGATACACAACTCGGAAGGATGAAGGAGGGTTAAAAAGAAAATATTAAGGATATTTACAAAACAAAATCTTTTTCTCATAGAAAAGAATATCTTCGAGAATATTCAGTTACTTTACCTTCTAATTAATGACAACAAACCTTAAGTGAATGAATATCGATTGATCCAATGAATATCGATTCGCAATTTATATTGCGACGGGCAACACCAAGAGTGATGAAAAAAAATAATGAAAGTGACATGACATTGACATTAGAGAAATGTTATTGTTTTGTTTTAGCACTGACGATTTAATCGTTTTGATTTATCTTTACGTTGAGTTGAGCGCCTTTTTTCTCCGTAACTGTAGAAATTGAAATTAGATAATCGCCGTTTTAGCAACTGTTCGTTATGATTGACTCAGGACGCCCAGCTGCCGTTCGGAAAGGTATTTAACGTTGTGAAAAATAACCTAAAATAATGAACTTCATGAACCTGTTGCTCGCAACTCCGGCGAATTAGATGCTTATTGTTTTTTATAATGTATTCCATGTTTAATACTCTATCCAATGAGATAGATTTCATGGAGGTACAACGTGATAAAATCGGAAACCAAAGCCCATACTACAATGGTCATTCTCCTTTTGTTGTATTTATCTATTTACAAAAAAAACTAAATAAGTTTATCATTTGTTTATTACAAGATTTGGCTTAGTTTGAGACTAGATGGCGCTGCATGGAACAGCGTGGCATTATCATCATCAGCAGCCTACGGCAGTCAACTGCTGGACGTAGACCTTTCCCAAAATGCGCCATTCTGCGCGATTAGCAGCCACACTCATCCAGTTACTGCCGTTTGGCATATCTTGGCTTATTTGTTTCAAACGCCTGTCAGAAGCTGGTTGCTCTATATACTTAATATCGAGGTGAAGAAAAGTTATTTCCTTCACCTCGCTATATTTTTTTCGCCACAGAACCACACGTGTGTCCCAACTGTGATAGTTTCACCGAGGAAAACATTCTTTGGCGAACAAAAAAGTTTCGCAATTTCAACCGTTGCCGCGTCATTAATTTTGTGGAACTCATGTGTTTCCTATAATGAGGTAGGTTTTTTACAAAGAAGGTAAACATTTCGAAGAAGCATCTTGCAGGCTGATATAGATACAGTACCTAATAGGGTATTTGACTATGTCTGATTTTGTTTGTTATTTCATAGTTACCGGAAAGATTACATACTTACATTTTATCTTCTTTGAACCTGCAAAGTTAATTGGAAAAGTTCATTTCGAAAACATAAAGTACATTCAAAACATTTTACCATGCTTCAAGTTGCATTATTTGTAACATCTTCCTCTTCCAACCAATTACATAAACGCAATATTTATCATACCTAGCTACCATACAAATTAACAGGGGACTTCCTTGTGACGTGACAGGAAGTCACCTGTTGTATGAACCGTTTTTCGGCGAATCTACCCATTTATTGTGCTTTTGAAATTGTGATAACTGGGAGACTATGTTATATTTCTCTAATAAAGTCAATAAAAATAGTCAAATATTTTTATTATTTCACTATTCTTTATTAATTGCTGTAGCATGTCCGCTTGATTCAGTTCAGTCAGTACTCATTTTTATTGTACTTTGTTTTTTGTAAGTTAATGTGTGCACATTTTTTTATTTATCTATTAAAAATAATACTTAGGTACTATTTTTTTTTTTTATGAATATATTCATATTTATTCTCTTTTCCAGGTACAGGCATGATTTGAACGACACGGGTGAGTTTTAATCTTGTCAACATCTATAACAGATTAAAATACCTTACTTCTTCATCACACTGCATTATCTAGCTACGACTTGGGAGCCTTCAAGAAACGTGCGTAGGTACTCCTATTTAGGTAAAAGGGCGGCAGCGACCCCTGAACTTGTATTTGAGTTGCGGGTGTTGATGGGCGTTGTTGACTGCTTACCTGATGGTCTTTCTCCCTGATATTCCCTTAGTCATCTTCTACGGTTGAGATGGGATGGTCATATTCTAAATCCGGAAACCATATGTCAAACTTCATTGTCATTTTTATACCAAATCGTATGCATTGTTTACTATCGTTGCTCAATGTCCTCAAAGACTACAATTGATGATCAAACGAACTTCTTGAAGTGAAGTTCGATCGATATTATATGAGTTGTATCATTCGAAGATATAATATTTACAACGTAGTCCTTTTATCCTACAAGGCATAATCGCACGCTTTTTAGAGAGAATCGATTCTAAATCGATTGAGCTCTCAATTTTTTTTTTTTTTTGTACTACCCAATGCTACTACTACTGCCGAGCCGTCATTTCTTTAGAGTAATTTGGAGTTAGCATTTACATTTTCTATACATAGTTATAGGGTTAGGGTGGGTGGGTGTATTTATATCTTCGAATGATACAACTCATATAATATCGATCGAACTTCACTTCAAGAAGTTCGTTTGATCATCAATTATATTTCGTTGTATCATTCTTCGATATAATATTTACAACGTAGATGTTTAGAGATGGTAACTATCTAGGTGTATGTTTTAACATAAACACTAGTTTTATAGAAAATGTATATACCTATTATGAACATAATAACATTATTTGTCAATTATTAATATATGTTATTGTGATTACACAATGAACACAAAAAAGTCTTTCGTCTCAACTTATTTTAACTTATTTATAATAATAATATCTTATTAATATTATAATACATAATTATAATATGAATCACGCTAAGCATAGCCTACTATTAATCCTCTATAGGCAAGGAACATACAGCCCGAGCAAATGCACCCTCATCATTGAGAGGCCGATTATAAAATCGACTAAATGTTGAAGATGAATTAGACCAACCCGCTGTCTTTCTTATGGTGCTTATATCAATTCCAGCAGACTTAGCAGCCGACGTGGAAGCATGTCTTGTGCTATGAGCACCAGATACATCTAAATCGACCCCGCTTTCTGACAAAACCTGCCGAATCCATCTACTGATGGTTTGAGGAGAAGCACTGGAATGTGGTTTTCTAAACGTGATTAATAATTATCGTTTCTATTTTCCGTTCTGATGTCAGATGTAACAAATAAATAATCCTCTATGGTCGTAGCTGGGCATATTCTTATGTTATCAGTAAAAATATGGTAAATGTAAAACCGGTTGATCGCGACCTGCTGCCGATGTCTTAATAATATCTGAAACCAAAATCTTCAAACCTAAGTGGGACCGAGTAATGTGTGAAATTTTAATTAACGATAGAGTTTGTACACAAAGCCAGTAAAATAGTAAATTTTTTGGAAATTTTCTCTAGTGGTAACGTTCTATTTGGATACCAAGTAGCTACATGACTTAGTACTACCTGCGGGTCCCGCGTATTTGAATATTTTGGACGGGAAGGCCTTTGCCTATACATCCCCCTTAGCAAACGCTTAATTCGATCCTCTGATCCGAAATTATTTCCTAGAAGCAATGAGAGTACCGACCTATGGCTATTAATGGAACCGTAAGATGCCCCATTATGGAATATTTCAACTAAGAATGACATCACAAAAGTACTAGGAGTGTCAAAAAAGTTTAAGTTATTGTCAATACAAAACTTCCACCATAATTTATATGTTACTTCGTATTGTTTCAATGTGCTCTTAGAAACGGATGCCAATGTAAGTTCTAAAGCTACAGGCGGAGTATTTTGTCTCGGAAGGCTGCCCTGAGAGCGTTGCGACCCCCAGGATAAGCTGACGGTTCAGTGGGTGTTGCAACCTGTAACGAGAACGTAAAAGGTCCCTTCCACGAAATATATCTACCGGAGACATTTGGCTTTAGTGCGAGAAGCAAACAAATCTATGTCGGGTTGACCCAAATTTTTTACTAGGTATCTTTTGGAAAACCCAATCCGATAGTTCCCATCAATGTTAGTTCTTCTGGATTCAATGTCTGCTTCGACATTATCGCGAGTATTAATATAATAATATGATGCGAAAAGAAGGATATCTCGGCTTTCGCACCATTGCCAAATTTCTCTCATCAGGTCATTAAGGTGAGGATGTTGAATTCCTCCAAACCGATTTATGTAATTTATAGCAGTTGTATTATCAAATCGAAGCAATATTGTGCAGCTAGTTAAATGTTTTGCAAAACATTTCAACCCCATGAAAACCGCCACTAACTATAAGTAATTAATGTGACGTAAAAGTTCTCGTCTTTCCAACCCCCGTTGACACGATCGCCGTTGCAAACCGCTCCCCAGCCAGTTCTCGACCCGTTAGTATATATTTCTAATGCAAAATCATTGTTTGGTTGCATACAATTATTTGAATATTATATTGCATTCCTCCAGCAACGGAGATCCGGTAAGATAGAAATATCGGATTTTATTTTTACCCCATAATTATGATATGTCTGAACGGCTAAGAATTTAAGGCGTTCTAATTTTTTGGTATATAACACCTATTAGTTGAGAAAACTCTCTTATAGTGAAATTGGACAAGAAAAGGAACTTTTCTATCAGAATTAAAAATCTTGCTTCGTTTATCTAATGGCAAGCTTAAGGTCATATCGACAGTATTATATATGAAGCCTAGAAATTTACACGATTGTTGTGGTAACAGCACACTTTTCTCAAAGTTAATAATGAACCCCCGGCAATTAAGTAACTTAAGTGTTAGGTACTTCTACGTTATGGTAACATTCAGAAAACGCAAACGCAACCTATGCATGAAATATCATTAAGACATATTACGGACTTATGTCCTTGGCTGCGTAAATAGTTCATAATTTCTTTCATTATCTTAGAAAAAATTCTAGGTGCGACAGATAGACCGTATGGCATGGCGCTAAACTCATACAGTTGATTAAACTCAAATCGCAAGTACTTGCGATGTAGTTGGGTAATGGGAACTAGGAAATAGGCCTCCTGTATGTCAATAGTGGCTAAAAAACCTCCTTTGGATATGAGCTTAGCGGCAATCCTATGGTCCTCCATCTTAAAATGTTTTTTAGAGATGAACTTGTTAAGGTGTTTCAAATTTAGAATAAACCTTTTACCCTATTATGTTTCGGCGCCAGGAATATATTCGAAATATACTCGTCTTCTAAATGCTCACATTCAGATACAGCCCCAAAGTTAAGTAGTTGCTGTATTGCCGAAGACATAGCCACCTCCTCCTCGGGAGAAAGTTTATTACATGGAATAAATGATTGTCTAACCTAGACAAAGATATGTGAAAAAGGGATATAAACTCCCTCTGAAATCCATCTAAGGATTGTAAGATTGTTAGTAATTTTACACCAACAGTCATAAAATGCTGGATTCTTCCAGCGTGTACCTCTATGGATGTTGATTGGTGACACGTTGCTTGTGAGGGGCTGCCGTCCTCGACTGCGGTGCTGAGGTGGTCCTGCGGCTGACTGGTGCCGAGGTGGTCCTGCGGCTGACTGGTGCCGAGGTGGTCCTGCGGTTGACTGGTGACCCCCCCCCCCCCCCCCCCCACGTTCATGGGTGGTGGGTAACGGGGAGGGCCCATCCAGTTTCCCTGTGGTCTTTGACGACTGGTGGAGGGTTGAGAGTGTGGGATTGACGATATTGTTGACTTAATATTCGAATATTTCTTAATCTGTAAGCTCTGCTTTTTAATAGCCCTGGAAGCTTTTATTTTATCAGAAAGCTTTATCAAGACTAGGTGTAATAAACTTCTTTCTAGCCTCTGTTTCAACGAAATGTAAATCGCATAAGAGCCGACAACTATCGCTCAAATGCTTTACGGCCTGAAGCCTATCAGAGTCAGCGTCCAAGTGCAGATCTAGGCCCCTATTAAGTGCTGTGATGCCAGCACCTAGTTGCTGCTGAACGCTCTCGACCCTCTCGACTCGAGTGGGGTCGGATACGGCAGCCAAAATTTCAGGGTTTAACTTTGGAGCTTGAAGGAGCGCGTAGTTCTCGGGCACCGAGTTCTGCTTTAAATGCTTGTTCTTAGCGTCTTTTTCCATACCCTTACGAGGAATGGGAAGCCATATCTGTGCTAAGCTATCGTGAATTTTTGGGCCTACCTTAGGAGTTTCTTCGATAACCTCACCCAACGCGGCGAGTACATCGGCGTCCAGCTCTGGCGCTGCCGCTGCTTCTTGGCACTTGGCGCGCATTCGTCCAAAACAGGCTGGGACTGAGTATCCTTCTCGGGATCTTCCTCAATAAGTTGGCATCGCTCATTATCTTGAAAAAATAATGAGCTAATTAGGAATAGTGCGAAAACGCACATAAAAATTTGCTCACGTGAAGGCACACGGCCAACCTCCGAGCAATGCATTAGTAGCGACTATGCATATAAAGTTTATTTTACCATCATGTTAACCCACGGTTAACCTCCTGGCATCAAAAAGCTACGTTGTGTTGACCCACTGACAACCTCTACGTACTACATACTCGTATGTAAAAAGATTTATTTAAAGTTATATATTAGGTACTTAATATTTGCACGCTTGATCGCATGGGGAAATTTTAGTGAGACTCGTACTATTTTAATACACCACATTGTTACACCTAAAATTATGCAAATAAATTTTTGATTATGATTATGATTATTAAGCTTTAGCACTGATAAAACGCACACAAAAATTTGCTCACGTGAAGGCACACGGCCAACCTCCGAGCAATGCATTAGTACCGACTATGCATATAAAGTTTATTTTACCATCGTGTTAACCCACGGTTAACCTCCTGGCATCAAAAAGCAACGTTGTGTTGACCCACGGACAACCTCTACGTGCTACATACTCGTATGTAAAAAGATTTATTTAAGGCTTTAGCACTGATAAAACGCACATAAAAATTTACTCACGTGAAGGCACACGGCCCACCTCCAAGCAATGCATTAGTAGCGACTATGCATATAAAGTTTATTTTACCATCGTGTTAACACACGGTTAACCTCCTGGCATCAAAAAGCAACGTTGTGTTGACCCACGGACAACCTCTACGTGCTACATACTCGTATGTAAAAAGATTTATGTAAAGCTTTTAGCACTGATAAAACACATATCCGTATACTTTCTTTTCGGCATTATTTAAATGCCGCTTTACGAACGGTTACGATTTTTAAATCTATGAAATGTTCGGAGCGCGCGTACTCTGCCTCGCACGAAAAAAGAATGACGGCTCGGCAGTAGTAGTAGCATTGGGTAGTACAAAAAAAAAAAAAAAAAAAAAATTGAGAGCTCAATCGATTTAGAATCGATTCTCTCTAAAAAGCGTGCGATTATGCCTTGTAGGATAAAAGGACTACGTTGTAAATATTATATCGAAGAATGATACAACGAAATATAATTTAAAAATAAAACAAAAAAAGAGCATACCTTTAGTGCCACCGTCAATTGACGCCAACGGACGCCCTTTTCAAATGCTTATCACAGCATCTGTATTCACATAACAGACGGTATCGTTACTCAAACAGGTAGGCATGCCGATGAAAACTTTGCTTATAAATCAATAGGCAAGTTGGAGAGGGAACGTACTCTCATGTAAATGCTCCTCTCCGCTCGTGTTACGCAAGCACAAAACAACTGGGAGACGAAACACGATAGAAATGATCAAGAATAGTACCGACGGCCGTTACGTCCTAAGCTGAGACAATCTGCTGACACTTGAAGGTTCGAATTTCGAACGCTTGAAAAAGTGACAGGCTGTTGTCATTTTTTCAAGTGTTCGAAATTGGAACGTTCGAGACGATTTCAATATTTTTTGCAAACAATTAGCGTGTCACTTACTCAAACGTTCGAAATTCGAACGTTCGAAACAATTTCCTAATTTCGCACGGCACTATGGGACTCGGTGCACCCACGCGCGTAGGTAGGTGCGTGTTTAACAGCTTGTAGGCGCGTGATCTGCACCAACGCGCGTGAATCCATTTTCTGTGTGTTGGACTGTGCATGTCTCCTATACGTACAAAGGGAGATATAGAGAGAGCGAGAGACTTACAATCAACGTTAAAACACGTTACGCTGCGTGATGCGTGACAGTGTGTAAATCGCCTTATGAGCACACAAGGCGGTTCTACCCTTGATAGATTTCTGTGCGAAACACAGAGCGGAGTGTCTCCGCAGGAAAGTTCTGCGGAACACGCGACCTCGCGCGCCGGTACACATCTTTTCATTTCGTTCTTTACAGTTTTACATGACATTTTTGTCTATTTTTTCTACTAGCTTTGTTTCTTAAGTTGCATGACAGTACGTGCCGTGTAGCTATAGCTACTACATTATTATCGGACGTTATGTAGGTTTTCGTAGAATGTGGGTTAGTTGGTAATGATTATTTCAGTAATAACAATATTATCCTGACCCCAAGGAGACTAGCCAAGTAGGAGGCTATAGGTAAGATATAGGGGTAAAACCCTTCTCAATACCTATATTTATTAAGATTGCACAGTCACACACTGGTAAGACGAAATTACAGAATCGTCCGGTACAAACAATAATGACTCTACCACCACCATATTGACGGAAAGTGGTTTCTATCTAGAAGACAAGAAACTCAGCTATTATCTACTTTTTTCATCGCCAATATTTTTACAACGTTTCTATTACAGTGTTCATATAAAAATTATACCATCACGTAGAGAAACATTTAAACACAAATATACAATTTACTGGTACACAAACCACAACTATAATGTGCTGTTCTGTACCGTGTTCTTAAGAAGTTGCCCGGTAAGTGTTCTCAATATTCAGAACAAAAGAGACTTCTTTCAACAAAAGCTATCGAAGCGAAAGTGATTTTCCTACGAGTATAAGCAACCAGCGGTGGGTTCTATCGCGAGCTTTGCCCGAAGCTTCATTTGTGAAACAAAAGTTCCGGATAAAGTTGCAATCTGGAAATATTGTTTCTATATGTTTTGTAATGGCTGAAGTTTGTGTTCATAATCTTGATTAGTATATTTTGATAAGCGATTTTATATTCGTTTCGATGACGCTTCTTTAACTAAATAGGGATGTTTCCAGGGTCAAAATACCTACATTATGTTTAGTCCGTATTTTCGATTATAAAAATATATTGGACATGTATTTTTCCTTTTTTCATTTAAACAAAAAATAACAAAGATACAACGCATCAAAATTTAGGAGTGGGGGTGTTTGATGTCACGCCGTGCGACAAAATGCCGCACGGCGTGACGTCACGCGCAACTTTAACGGGCTATATCTTTGTAATTTTGGGTCTAATTTCCAAAAGAAAAAATACGTATCTCTTATTTTTTAATAATCTAGAAGACGGACTAATTATTTTTTTATGGAAACAAGCCTATTCTACCAGTACAGCTTGCTTTCGTTCCAGTTCGATTGGTTCTTAAGACATTATGACTTCAAACCTACTCTTCAATGATAAAATGAATAATTCATGGTAAGATTACTTATACTTTTTTCCACTGAGGGTGCGAGTCGTGACTTCGCCATTTAGCAGATCAATAAAAATTATATTCATTTTGAATGTTAATAAAATAAGTGTAACTAAACCTTTGCTTACGAGTGATGATGATGCTATCCTAAGGTAAGGTTTGTCGTTACAGGCATTATAGTTTGTGTCCGAAATGTTTCACAAAACCCACGAGAAAAGCTAATTTCCTAAATTGGCCCAACCAGGAAGCGAATCCCAATCATCGTATAATCCGAGCTCTGTACACGAGCGCGCAATGCTTTGCACCATCAAACATCAAAAACATACCAAAAATATAAACCTGAACAAAAATATTATCTGTACGTTTAAATATCATAATAATAAGTACGTTTCAATTCAGCTTTCATTCGCACGCCGTAGCACTCCGAAATAAATTCTACGTAAATTCGATTTTTCACGTCCACCCAAAGAGTACGAAAATATCATTTCTGTGCAGCCTTAGAATAGACACTGTTTGGCGCGGGACGGCCAGAGGAAAGGAAATGAGGTTATCCCAGTGACGGACTAACTCTAAATGAAGGATAACTTTAGTGTACCTACTTGATTTGACTGTGACATTTTATAGAACCCTAACCCATTTGTGACAGGCTTTCGCGCAAATGAAAGCGATAAGTATAAATAGTCAACCAGTCATTACCCAAGGCTTTATATTAAACAGTCTTTCCGAACAGCTACGAATTGCGAACCTTCAAGAAACGAGCGTACTCCTATTTAAGGCCGGCAGCGACCCCAGAACTCGATTTGAGTTACGGGTGTCCATGGGCGGTGTTGGCGGCTTACCATCAAGCATCACATCTGCTCGTCTGCCGCCTCTTGCATAAAAAAGAATAAAAATAATTCAAAATCACTTTAAGTGGTATGTTGAAGGCTGAATTAGAGGCTAAACCTAGTTGTCCCATGGCCTTTAAGAAAACTAGATATTCTAGATAGTTCCTTCCAGCTCATGTGTTACCTTTCTCTTACAATTCTGGGTTCTTTAGGCGGGCATGAAACGGCATCTCAGTGTGCCTTCAGGGTGAGGCGCATTGGGTTTGTTCTATTATTCCTGTCGACCTAACTTTTGGACCTCACGACCGCTTACCGACAGGTGGAGTGAGATCATGCTGTAAGCTCTTCTTATAAAAAAAAAAGTTCATTTCCCTCAGTTCATCCCTGTACCAGTCCCTGCCACGTTGAGGTAAACGCTTAAATAAAAACACTAGAGTGCACTCATTATTGTTCCGTGGTCCACTTCCTCCGCAATTTACGGTGTTGCCAGATTATGGATATTAAAAATATTTATTGCGGCCAGCCGGGTATCTTCGCAGCAAAATGGCGGATTAATTTTGCAGGAGGCAGTTAATTTCGCTTTTGGAAAGTTCACTAATGTCGGTGGAATTGGGGAACTGTTTTTGTAATAGCAAACTTTTTGTTGTTGAATGAACGTGGGTGGTTACTTTGTGCGTAGTTGGTAGTACCTACTAGTAACTACTCATGGGTAGTTTCTTATGGAAAAAAGTTTACCTATATATATAGATGTGTCTATGTACCAACTTGCTTATACATAAAACTCATTACAAAAAATCCTAGACGGACACGGATTTTTTTTTTTTTTTTTTATAGTGGCTCGACATAATGGCTTCCCTACACCTGATGGAAAGCGAAAGAGAAGCCCAAGTCGCTGTGACAACGGGCAAGTAACTGGTCAGTTACCTGTCAGTTGCCACCGCCATGCCGGCCCAACCCTAACCCCCCACGAGCTCCGGAAACCACGTACAAACTCAATTCATCGTCATTTTAGTTTTAAATTTGTTCGTTTAATAGGTATACAAACAAAAGACTCCCATTTCTCAAACAAATGGCTCAATACGAGCAAAGATTCACTATGCCCTAACTCGCATGTAAGTATTTAAGATGATGACCATCGCAAAGTTTCATTAAAATCCTTTCAAAAAGAGCATCAAACATCTTTACATACATACATCCATTAAAACAAACTTTCCTGGTTATCATACTCGTACAATTCTACAAACGGACCATTCGACTATTAAATTATCTTCCTGCATCTTTCTTTATCCTTCGATCTTATAGGTCATACATGACCACAGTGCCCGTACATCGGAAAGTGCATTAAGGCGTTGGTCCTACGACTGATCTCTCTACGGTGTTATCGAAATGTCGTCCCATCGGATTACCGAGAATGCACCTGTGTTTACGCACACATTTTACACTAAGTATAGTAGTAAGGTCTCCTTAGTTCTGGAACCAATGTAAAGTGTCCTTGGTACTAAGTTAAGTCTCCTCAAATATGTACTCATCATCATCATCAGCCTATTGCAGTCCACTGCTGGACATAGGCCTCTCCAGTTGTTCGCCACTTAGGGCCGACATCTGGAGGATATACCCATAATCGCCACGCTGGGCAGGCGGGTTGGCGATCGCAGGGCGTAGCTTCTCGCTCCGGTGACGCTGCTGCCCGTCATCGGTCTGTGGTATTTAGCTAGCCCTCAATTGTGATGGTTATACCGCCACCAGTCGGTTGCCAGCGCCTCGTTCGTTATTCGGCAGGATACCGACATAAATGGTGATTGGGGGATAATGACCTATTTATTTAGTAGGTATACTTGTTTGTACTTCTCTTCTTAGTAAACTTACTCCTACATTATTACAACAAAGCTAAAGTAACTAAGCCCAATCCGTTTTCCACAAATCGCAAATAATGGTCACAAAATTTGCCACGGCCCGCGTCAAACAAAACATAAAGTCGGAAAAACAATGCCTCAATAAAGCAAATATATCCTCCAAAGAGGGACCGAATGTTGTTCCGAGATCAGAAATCACGAGATTAGGAAAATGGAGGAAAAGTTTCACGGAATGTTAACAAAATTAACTCCCACATGTGAAATAGGGACCTTCCCTTAGCGGTATACGATGCTCCAGACTAGTTACTCTGCTTCGAGGACTTAGGAACCATTTTTGAACGACAGATTAAGCCTACTCAATTCGTATTATTTAAGCCTCGAAAATCTCGTTTATAATTTAAAAAGTACCTACAAGGAATGAAAAACGACAAGAATTGATTCCTATCAATTTAAAGTTTAATCGAATTTTCCAATGATATTATAGTTATGATTGAAAGTGTGTTCATCTAGGGAATCACGTTATTAAGCCTGATGAAGTTTTAAGGCAGAAACTTAATCTGATGCTTCAGAACGCATCACGACACGTTTTATGCATCGATTTCACCCATTTATCGAGGCCAGAGTACACCATTGAAAGATGCCGCCACAATAGAACACGCTGTAAATTGTGTAAGAAAAAAGACTAAAAAAAATACTGCGCTACTTAGTGCCTGCAAGATTTGAAGGTGAACTATACCATTGAAGCGTCACACAATAGATCAAAACTGGTCAACAACATCATCAGCCTATCGCTATCCACTGCTGCATAAAGGCCTCTCCAGTTGTTCACCACTTTGGACATTTGGGAGGCTTTACCCATAATCGCCGTGCTGGACAGGCGGGTTGACGATCGCAAGGCGTAGCTTCTCGCTCCGGTGACGCTGCTGCCCGTCATCAGCCTGTGGTAATTAGCTACACCTTCAATGGTGATGTTTAAACGGCCACCAGTCGGTTGCCAGAGCCGATAAGTGGGGCTTGGAGCGAAAAGATGGTGGGTCACTCCCTTACATAAAACTAGTCGCTGTGATGTAATAGCCATGCCAAATCAATAAAAAGGTCCTAACTATTTTATACCGACACAGATAAACAGCATCAAATCGAAATTCGTCGGACAATGATCGTAACTTTCAGCGGATGAAAGCTTCATAAATCCCCCATCACAAAAGTAGGTACCTAACAACTATATTATTATATTAACAGACATTTGAGACTCTTTTGATGAGAGAGTTAATAAAATTCGATGGTAGCAAAGTAGAAAAAGACATGTACGAAATAGCAAAAGCACATTATACCTAGTAAAAAAATAGTGGTAATTTTAAGAGTTATTAACAGATAAACATGAAATTTTCAGCGATGCATTAAAAAGACATTCTTTACTAAGTAAGTTATATAGCAGAGTATATCTTATTACAGATCATGTTGTGTTTCGTTAGTAGTTTTGTTTAAAAAGATCAGAGTTCAGAATTCTTCGCCCACTTGAAATCGAATGCAACGTCATTAACGTTCTCATTCAAAACAGTATCCAATTAGGCTTTGAATGCCACATCCTGTGATACTGAATCGACTCGCAAACAAACCGCAAAAACTTGCCCTTACACGACAATTTTGTTATTATGTTTGGAGGTTGTGAGTAGAAAATAGGATGAGGAGGATCGTGACTCCATCTCAATCAGATGTCTCCATGGGCTGCGCTCTGTGCGTCGTCTGGTGCAGAACAGCAAAAGGTCAGGATGCCCAGTTGTCAGCATAAAATACTAAATAAGTAAAAAATATTTTTTTTTTTTGGAATGGACTCTATCACGCGTGTAGAGTTTACGCGGATAATTCGCCAATGTCAAGTGTTTAGAGAGACACGTCAAAACGCAGTTGGCGTAAAAAAAAATAAGACAAGCCACTCTGGGCCATACAGCGCCATCTGATAAACTTACTTTATTCTTACATTTTTTCTTGTTTTAACCTACCCTTTTTTCTTTTAAATATATTCTACATACACCCAGACTAATAGAAATGGACACGTACAATGGACATGCACACAAATGTTTTTACTGTGCAAGGATCGAACCCGCGTCTTTCAGAGAAGATGCAGCGTTCACTAAATCACTACCAAACTTATAGCTGATTCGATTCGACCATCGCTAACCGACCAACTCTGACCCACATCTATAGCCTTACAGGATGATTTAAACAACCACAAGCTCTTCCTCTTTCTATGTTACTTACTATATCCCACTAATATTATAAATGCTAAATTTTGGTGGATATGGATTGATGGATGGTTGTTGAACGGATTTTTATGAAACTTTACAGTAATATAGCCTGTACATTTGATTAACACATACTTAGGCTATGTTTTGTGAGAATATTCAAGCGGGCAAACCCCCGGGCAGCAGTTAGTAAACCATGTAACAAAATATACTTTGAATATTTTTAATGCAAAGCTTCCCGCTCTGTTACATAACCTTTACGCGTACGAATTATTTCCCGTACTACGTCGCCAAATTAAACACACAAGCGTAAACATTTGGAGTATTCGAGGCCTGTCCTTCAATCCCACGAGACACTCGCATCTAGTTAATAATCATCCGTCAGCTTTGTGCATTATTATTTTGCCGTGCTTCCCTGACGCATGCTTTCATGCATAATAATGCCGGTCGCAATTTACTTAACATCACATTGTGAAGCCTTGTACGTTTATGAAGGCCTCAACGTGATATTTTCCTTGATTCGTAATGGTTTAAGTGAATGTTTTGAACACGTGAATTAATTCGAGGGTCGTGAGTGCATTATTAAGAGGGTACATCACTATTATGTGTTTATGCCTAGCATTGACCAAGCTCTTTAATGTAATAACTACTAGATGAAAACCCGGCTTCGCTCGGGTGAAATTTGACTCTTGACTCTTAAGGGGCAGCGCAGACGACAGACTATCTGTGACGCACTTTTTAGTCTGTGATGCAATTCTAAGCAGTAACGCACACGACGCGCAAAAATCTGTCGCGGATATTTCACAGACTCAACGCACATCTTCGATCATTCTGGCGACAGAGCTGTAGGGACCTAGATGCTCTTTTTAAATGTCTCAGATGCAGACTCTATCGCACAAAAAGTCTGTCGTCTGCGCAGCCCCTAATCAGGGCTTGGAATACCGGTAAAAATATGGTAACGTTACTTCTGCCTGGCCGAGGTATCGCTACTCAAAAAGTATCGATACCTAAAGTAGCGGTAATTCATACAAATTACCGCTACCTTCATGATGGTATCGGTAAACGTTTAACGTTACTAACTTAATTTTGGATTAAATTCATTCTCTCTCTCTCTCTATCGCGCTGCGTTTCGTGTCGCGAAGTTGCCGCTCTGCTATAGGTAACCGTGCGGAAAAAATATTATATATGCCCCACCCGACAACATCCTCCCCCCTCCCGCGCCGCATACCTAGTAAGCCGCAGACGCGCCAGGTTGCGCGGGAGGGTTTCCTGATTAAGAAAGAAATAGCACCCGGGACAAATATAGCCCCGGAGAAGACGCCCGGGCAGAGATCCGAGGATCGAGGCCCGTAAGCGAGGCCCTCAGAAGAGGACTTCAAGACCCGGAGTAGTAACCGTGCGGAGCGTCAACGCAGCAAAGTAGCGTTATAAGTATCGTTACTTTTACCGGTAACTAAAGCAGGTATCCATACTTTTAACGTTATATTACAGTAGCGATACCTGAAACTTAACGTTAAGTTTGAGTTACGGTAAAAATTACCGTAAAAATTTTGTATGCCGACTTGCCGGTAATTATTTTACCGGTAAAAACTACTACTTATAATGTTAAATTGGTAACGTTACCAAGCCCTGCTCTTAATACACATCTAGGTGCAAAATGTAGGTAGATATTTCTGTAGACATGGTAGGTCTGTAGGTGCTCAAAGAATATTAAATATAGGTGTGTATAGCATTGTACCTTGTGTTTAATAACTTCTACCGGTAGTAAATAAAACTGCAAAAGATTTTACACAAATTATTTTATTTTAAATCAACATTCAAAAGAAAGTAAGACAACTAAGCTACAAACTATTTTTAACGTTTACTCTCTGTACGTAACGTTTATTTATTTATATCCACTGATGACCTTGGTTTATCTTCATTTAGAATAATAATCTTCAAAATAATACACATATGGAAGCCCACATTTCTCAAATTCAATGGTGTAAAACCACACATGTCATTTATAACTTCCTTTAATTTAAGTTTAAAAATTCTGACAAATATATGGGGTCTATGTTCTTTTTAGTGACTTGTAAATTATCTAGATTTCCTGCCAATTCGGATGGCACATAAATATCTTAACTAATATTATAAAGCTGAAGAGTTTGTTTGTTTGTTTGTTTGTTTGAACGCGCTAATCTCAGGAACTACTGGTCCGAATTGAAAAATTCTTTTTGTGTTGAATAGACCATTTATCGAGGAAGGCTATAGGCTATATAACATCACGCTGCAACTATTAGGAGCGAAGAAATAATGGAAAATGTAAAAAAAACGGGGAAAAAATAACTATTCCACGCGGACGAAGTCGCGAGCACTGCTAGTTATAAATAAGCCTGGTTTACCATACTTGCATACAATTGCCATGGAATCCTGATAATTTTGCATTATGTGCCGAGTGACTTACCATGTTGATGGCAATAATCATTTTACCAATGCCTTGACCCATTTCTCTATCATTATTGTACAGGCTATCATTGTATCCCTGGTTATACAAATTGACAATAGAAACATATGAAATAGTTTAATGTCATATGTATATGTCGTGGCCAAATCGATGAATTGATCATTTTATGAATTGGCCAACTAAATGGTAACCTAATCATTAAATGACAAACGTTTAGTGATTTGGTCACCCACTTTTGACCATATCGTAAAAAAAAGGTCACCCTACCCTACTGTGTTAGATCTGTGATTAAGAGTGTTTTTATTGGTTGCCCTCCTTCCACCCGCTATAAAATTACATGAATTAAATTATTATTATAAAAGTATCGTTGGTTCACCCAAATCTTTGATATGCTAATATGGCAAAACTGGCACTTTCTACCGGTAGTCATTGAAACAATTCCATGATATGATCGATTGAGATTGATAGTTTCATGAAATAGTTTCAGTGCGTCTAGTTGGCCCTATCGGTATACACACATGGCCGTATTGTCAAACGATTTCTTATCATTGGTCTGGCCTGGCCACATACACATATAACCAATGGACAGATGTGGCCACGACATATACAAATAGATGGTTGTACTCTTACTCGAAATTATCAAAGGGCTGCTACTCAGTGCTGTCACCGTTTATGATACTTTGCCAAGTCCCAAATTCCCGGGACCTGTAACCTGCTTAAATATTTTCATTTCTCCGGGTCTGCCCATTTCATAATGATTTTTGTCTCCTCTTCTTCTAAAGAAATAAAATCACTGCTGACTGACAGCAGCTGTTTTTTTCGTTGTCCAAAGAAACATCATCAGACATCAGTGAATCTTCGATTAGCGTCAGCTCTTTATTATCAACCTTAAAGGAGAAAATAATATTAGACAAATATTCAAATAATAATAATTAGTGTGAATGTATGTAGGTGTAGGTATATTCTCCCACCTCTATCTGGTAATAAATATTATTTTTCATTTTAATTTACTCAACATCAACTTACCTGAAAGTCATCACATACATCTTTGGATATTGTAGAGGTAGCTAGTGATTTAAGATGCAGCGGGAGCAGTTTGATTTGTAGGAAAATGGTTGTTTACCAAATGCAAGGAGACCCGGCTGTTAACAAAAAGACATAGGTATCGTCAAACAAATAATAATAAAGGAACACAGAGACACGACCAACGAAACAGTATTTGAACTATGTACTTACGATTTTCGGCATGATGTGTGTAATCCAAACGAATAATCACTACATATGCATGTGGGAAACTAAACTCCAACTGTTTTTGGGTTATGGTTAGTTTTCTATGAGGTTGTTCTTTTTGTGTTTTTTGGCTATGCAAGTTTGTGCTTCTGCCACTGACGACGGTGAAAAGGTTATCGTCACGTAAGGTTTATCCGGTCTAAAACAAAGAGAACCTCTAACTAAACTAAAAAAAATTTTCAAAAACAATAATTTCGTAAAGAAACGTCAGCGACTGACGAATGTGGACGTTTCGTTTTACATAGGCACATGAGTCATAGTCACAGATAAATGAAACGGAACGTGCTTCATGTCAAAGATGGCGACAGCGGTTTGTTCGATTGTTCTTTCTTTAATACGAATTCTCTTTAATACGAATTTTGCGGATATATGTTGTCGACTCGAAATCAATATTTTTTTTTTATGTTTTGTTATTCATTTATGGTTTCTCGACGAAATTATTAATATAGAATGAAACGGAACGTGCTTCACGTCAAAGATGGCGACAGAGCGGATTGTTTGATTGTTGTTTGTCAGTGTCATCGGAATTTAACGAAATTCTCTATAATTCGAATTTTGCGGATATATGTTGTCGACTCGAAATCAATATTTTTTTATGTTTTGTTATTCTTATAAGGTTTCGATCGAGTCTACCGTACCCCCTGGACGAAATTATTAATATAGATAAGGCTAGGCGCGCACTGGTAACTTTTTGTCACCGTGACAAATATCTCTCTTCTTCTCCTTCCATTTCAAAAGTGCAAAAGAGATGAAAGGACTGTCACGGTGACAAAAAGTCATCAGCTCGCGCCTAGCTTAAAGCTACAAATCATACATTCGGCCTATACATATTCGTTCCTCTAAAATTAGAATACGTATTGTCAATCGATGCTCGTTTGTTTTTATGTTTTTCTCTGCAAAATTATTCTTGATTGTTAGTTATCTGCTACCCGACTTTCAGACTTACATGTCTGTAGGTACCTACATAATATTGATGCAATAAAGGGAATATGAATTACTGAATGTCTTATTCTAGAGAACCTCTGGTTATGTAACCACAGTATGTACTGTAGTTAAATCGAAATATACACATTATAGGGGCCACATATTGATATTTTCCATCTGTTACAAATACCAAATCACATAAATTTCCAGAAATTTGTGAATTTGTATTACTGGAAAATAGTTATTTTGTTAAGAAACCATAGCAAGTAAATTCTAAAGTTACATTAATCTTAATTACCATATTCCATTACCTTTCCTTTCGAATTTAATTGAATATTTCGTAACAAGCGTTTCCAAATTCAGTTCAAGTAATTACTTAATTTATAATATTGTTGGTATGAAATTTATCGTGGTTACTTTAACGATTTTCTTTGTTTCTACTTTACATTTAAAAAAATATATTAAAACAAATTAAAGTAATATTAATTTCCGTCACAATATGTGTTGTAACAAATGACAAAAGAAGCATGTTACGGGACGTTACTTGTCAGCTGCCGTAACGACTTGGGCTTCTTTTACGCATGCCACCAAACGATGGGAGGACACTATGAGTATAGCGCCACTGTACTTAAAATTTAAAAAAAAATCATTTATCAAAACAAGCATTTATATAAAAGCGCTAAAAAGAATAAAATATATATTTATTCTTTTACTATCAACGAATTTCAATACATAATCTTAAATGTTGTGAAAAATTTGACCGCTACCAGAATATGGTCATCGAAACAAAGGTACCTACTAACCTCGGGCATTAGCCCAATGTCCTTTTAAAATCCAAATCCCATTGTTTTATCAATTGTGTCTGGAAGTCTGCGCAAGACGACTCTTTAGCAAAAACTGTAATAAGTAGTTTTTCCATCCTTTTCATTTATTTGTAATGTAATAAAGACAATCTATCTATCTAAGAAGTGTGCAGAATAGCGCTTTAATGAGTTTTACCTAACGCTCCCCGCTCAGCTTCACCGTTTATGGTGAAAATTAAATCGCTTTGTGCACGCCGTGGCCGGAAATGCCTTGGATATTATAAACTAAATTTTGCCCCCGATGTAGTTGTAATTAAATTTCCATATTTTACGACTTGGAGGGTAATATTTCGCTATTATTTTGAGAATAAATACCTCACAGGTTCATGACGTAAAAGTGTTTACTATAACTTTACGTACGTTACGTAAAGAACGAGGACGAACGAACGTAGGATTAAAGTCACAAAATTCGAATATACGATGAAAATTTTAAAAACCCTATTACAAAGACTTTACTGTCCGTCCGTCAGTCTGTCTGTCACCAGGCTAAAAAACCGCGATAGCTAGACAGTTGAAATTTTCTGTTTGTTATATGGGAGCCCCCCTTAAATAAATATTTAAGGGGGGCTCCCATATAACAAACTAGCTGTGCTCGCGACATCGTCCGCGTGGAATAGTTATTTTTTCCCCGATTTTTTTTACATTTTCCATTATTCCTAATAGTTGCAACGTGATGTTATATAGCCTAAAGCCTATCGATAAATGGTCTATTCAACACAAAAAGATTTTTTCAATTCGGACCAGTAGTTCCTGAGATTAGCGCGTTCAAACAAACAAACTCTTCAGCTTTATAATATTAGTATAGATAGGTACGAATTTTTCCCCTTATTTGCTCAATATCAATAATGTGAACAGGTAGAAAATACACAATTTATTGCCTATTTTTGCCAGATTTTTATGACAGAGGGGGCAAACGGGCCTGAAGGTCGCCTGATGGTGAGTGATCACTTCTGCCCATAGACTTCGCAGTCACAGATACGTTGCCAGATTTGTAGGCTCGCTTTTGAAGCAAAAGTTTTTGTGGCTTTAACCTTTTCACTCTGATAGTTTTTGGTACAATATCCTCGCATCCTCATCTATTAGATCTGGTACCCATAAACGTGGTCAGATAAAGGTTAACGCTTGTCAATACACAGTTAGCACCCAGTAAAACAAACTCGCGCTTTAGATTAAGGGCAGTAATAAAACCAATGAAATACGAGCTACGAATATCAAAGAGTTTGATTCGGCTCTATTTTAGTATCTGCACACGTCCGCCGATATACGGAACAGTGTACCTACTTATATTTTTATGTCCTCTAATGATGTTAATAGCATATTTGTAGTTATTTACAATGAAAATGTCAATCTATGCCCTATGGAACTCCTTAAGTACCAGATTCTTTGTTCCACAATGTAACAAATAATGTAACAAAAAACATCTACAACGTTCGAGGCTTCGAAGCTTCTTAATTAAACTTTAGGTACATAAGTTCATATTATGAGATGATTCTAAAGTAGAGATTTTTGAAATTGAAATGGACCTAGTAATATGTATTTGTTAAACCATATTATACCTAACTTCGACTTAGTTAAGGACTAGATAACATTGGGTGGCACAGGATGGCCTGTTAAGGGTAATTTTGTCGTGATATTTTGTTAAATTTCCCTCACAGCAGAAATACTTAGCCATAATGAATAGTCATTTATAAGAAGGCTAGGTACACATTCAATAGATCGGCAATCAATTCATTCATAGGAAAAGGTCTCTCAGTCATTCCGCTTAAAAGGAATCCCGAACACTTAGGAAGCTTATTTCCTAGCGGTGAAGTTAAAACAATTTATCGAAGTCCAATCACTTTGGAGGCGGGACAAATTGAATAGTTTGCCGACTAACTTGCCTTATTAAATTTTTCACTTCTACCTGTATGATTTCTCTTAATTTACTTTTTTCTACGTTAGGAATGCATTGGCATGGTACTTACGGCCCTGGATACGGGACAACAGGGATATGTGGGAGACCCACACCACTCTTAGAGGTGAATACCCACTAAACCTTATTTATTTATTTATTTAATTAGAATCATTGTAGCGGCATTACCAAATTAATGAACTAAGTATAATGCCATGATTTTCTTTCCTACGGGCAAGGCTAACATGTTATACCAACAATTCCGGTTTTAACACTAACGGTTCTGTCTTAACCGCCAACAGGACTTCCACTCCTCTTTCGCTTAAAATTCATGAAAAGTTATGGATAAAGACCTTCGCACAGTGAGCAAGATAAAGCAAATCCCGCCGCGGATATATCCGGCGCCCTTTTCGGGCCCTAACTACTGGCCACCAAAAACACGTGTGACACAGCATCTGTTGTCAACGTCGACCATAATCGAACCGTTCATTAGGCGGCCGTGGACCACAAGCGGCTGTAATTCGTAATGAAACGCCCGCTGCGCAGCCCGCTCCGTCGGATCGGCAAACAAAATTATCATTAGTCCATTAGTTTCTCCCACCTCCCTCGAACGCAAACATGCAGGCCCACAGAAGCGTATCAAAAATAGAACGGCTATAAGGTCTTATTTATAAGCAAACAAGGTGTGTCACTTTTTATCATCATCACCAGCCTTAGTACTGCATCTACTGCCGAAAATAGTCCGAGCAGCGTCTCAAATTGGTTGATGCCACCTTGCTCGATTGGGCAGAAGCCCAGATGGTTTGTAAGAGCTGGATGCGTCTTCGCATGCAAGCCATATGCGGATTTAGCTCTTGCCTGCCTTCTTGGGCTTCTATGGCCGAAATGGTTATTTCAAGCGTTCGAAAATCGAACGTTTGTAACAAGTGAATTGCAATTAAATTAACAATTGAAAAGCGTGTTCTCCTTGAAACGAGCGTTAGAAAATACACTTATAACACTTTTTAGATGTAAATTGTGAACCGCTCCGATGTATTTTGACGTGCGCTCTGATCAAAATAATGATGTTTTACAAAACATGCATGCATTAGTAAGCAGTGAGTCACTCTTCGCAATCGCACACAAATCCGTTCTATCGTTGATACTTTTCTGTGTGCCATCCCCATCTAGCTGGCAATCTTTGGGAACTCGCCTATAGTTACGGTTTTACGCGTTTGCTCACCTGCTTGATTTTCTTTTTCCTGGAAATAGCGGCCGCCTTAACTACAGCCACATTCTAGGAATCTACAAAGTTTGAAATTGGAAAACAATGTAGGTACGTATTGTACAAGAAACCTAAGCAGTAGTAAGTATACCTATACGAAACTTTGATATGTTTCCATCTAGCTACATTACAAATCTACACCTACAGCTAAGTATTCCCAAATCCCAACTCGGCAGAATTTCTCTCGAAAACGAGACTACTTAGTTCATTTAAATGTTCAATCCAAATTGTTGTTTTTGTTAGTCTAGTTTCCAATGCTAACTGTCAAGTTTTGAAAAACGAATGTCAGGCATTGTTAATCCTATGTGTCTTTCTTTTATTTAAGCGTAAAATAGAATCTACGAGTATGTAAGCGAGCACGAGGTTGACAACGGATTAAATGCTAAGTACATAAGGACTTGAGAGTATTTCATATAATATCTTGGACATATTGTTTGGTGAACATTATTCAGATACTAGCAGTGCTCGCGACTTCGTCCGCGTGGAATAGTTATTTTTTCCCCGTTTTTTTTTACATTTTCTATTATTTATTCGCTCCTAATAGTTGCAGCGTGATGTTATATAGCCTATAGCCTTCCTCGATGAATGGTCTATTCAACACAAAAAGAATTTTTCAATTCGGACCAGTAGTTCCTGAGATTAGCGCGTTCAAACAAACAAACAAACAAACAAACAACCAAACAAACAAACTCTTCAGCTTTATAATATTAGTTAAGATATTAATTAGATAGACTGATATTCTTTATTGCACAAAATACTTAAAAATACAAACATTAACAAAAATGTATTATTTTCGTCGTTGTCTCGTCTTCGATGAAAAAGATTACTATCTAATGTACATTAGGTATCTGGGCCTCACACAGTCGGACTTCACGTGCAAGTAAGTTCGTTTAACTATTAATAGTACCTATCTCTATATATATATTCCAAACACCATATATCCTTTCGCACGGGGTAGACAATTATATTGTTCAAATTTTACCAAGGATCCCTAATTTTTTTCAAAATGAAATGTAGCCTATGTCAAATTGGAAGAATGTAGCATTCTATTGGTGAAAGAATTTTTTAAATCGGCCCTGTAATTTTTGAGCCTATTCTTTACTAACATACAAATATACAAATTGGTACAAATCTTTCCTCTTTATAATATTAGTGTACCTAGATGTAGATATGGTTTTGGACAAACAATCAATGAAATTGTATCTATACGGGTATTAGGTATTACCGTGTCGGTCACTTTTGACTTCATTGTTAGGTAGTAAGTAGGTACTCCAGACCCAATATGAAATCAATTATTTCGCGACCGCATTAGGCTTTAACCTTAACAAGTTACTCATTTAGTAATTCAGTAATATAGCTAACATATTTTTAGTAAGTAAGTACAACGCCCACAGAAAAGATTTTGAGTTACTAAAAATTACATAACTGTTTCTTAGAGCCCTCATTTCGAAGGCTCTAAATAATTCCCGTCCAATCCCTCGTAAGCCCCCTAATTTACTCCTCGTTAAACAAAAACACTCCTTGGGCTGAATTTTAAAAACCCTTATTTCGGGGATGTTGGGATGAAAATGACACACTTCGAAGTTTCAAAACGGTATGGGTTGCTAGGGAAAATTTTGTTAGAAGTGTATTTTGGTAAGATCCCTAGCGGGCATTTAAAGATTCGTGGTTCCTAACTATAACTCTATTCTTTTATTTGATACTAGCTGTGCCAGGGGCGTCGCACGCGTAGATTTTAAAAATAACGGACTTCCATAAAATACTTTAGCAATACGTTAGTGAAAACCGCATTCAATTCTATGCAGTAGTTTTTGCGTGACGTTTTCCCAACACTGTTTCATTGCTTCGTTAAAATCCGTCGAGTAATTTTTGTTTCTATAACAAACACATAGACCGACAGACAAAAATTTTACTGATTGCATTTTTGGTAACAGTACCTATCGATCACTATCACCCCCTGATAGCAATTTTGAAAATATATTTCATGTACAGAATTGATCTTTCTACAGATATATTATATAAGTATAGATATTTTGGTGGCCAGTTCGGTTTAGTGGTAGTAAACGCTGCACTAACACGGGCCGTTGGTACAATCCAGTAGCGAAACTCATCATCATCATCAGCCTTTTGCAGTCCACTGCTGGGCATAGGCCTCTTCAGTTGTAAGCCACCTAGCTGGCGATCGCAGGGCGTAGCTTCTTCCTCCGGTGACGTTGCTGCCCGTCATCGGCCTGTGGTAATTAACTACGCCTTCTATCGTGATGGTTTTACCGCCAACAGTCGGTTTGCCAGAGCCTCGTTTGTTGTTCAGCAGGATGCACCACGGGCAGGTGAGGATGGCTTGGAGCGCAAAGGTGATGGGTCGCTCCCTTACATCCCCGTAGCGTAACTAAAGAGTGCAAATCGGGAAATTGCAACGGGCCTCCAGCCGTAAGGGACCTCCGAGCCCCGGTCAGAAGAGAATCTTAACTCCCAATATTAATTCATTACACATTTAGTAAAAATGCGCTAAATTTACAGTCCGAAGCCATAATAATTCTAATGAGAAGAATCTCCATGTAATAAGTCAAAGGGTTATGTATCGGTACAGTAGTACCGACTACGTATGTACTTCACTTCTAAAATTGAATATGCAATGTTATTCAAATTGAAATACTTCATATGAAATGAATCAAAGAACATTCAAAACAAAAGATTCGAATCAAAACAATAAAAACAAAATAGTACTTTACAACGTCACAAATGAAATTAAAATGAATTCGAATACGAACCGAGTCGCCTGAAGACTGTTAAGTACATGTATCGATTCAATCGACTGAGTGCTCTCCATCAGATGATACAGGCTATAATGGATTCCTTAATTGCCCTACTTCTGCTCTAATCACTAGTCTGCAATCCAACTATGTATGTACCGTTCATACGAATATAGGCTTTTGCCTAAATGACGATTTCCATTGGCTCAGCGTTCAAATTATGCAGCCTATCGACCTACATTCTTATTCATTCATAAGATTGTCGACCTATTTTTCTAAATTGCAGGTGGAAATTTCTAAAAACATTTCCTCAAACGAAACGCCTTTATCAATGTATTTTTAATTCTCTTTCTTTTCAGTTATAAAAGAAAAAGTGCTTTATAAATCCAGTGAACCTTTATGGGTTAACAAACGAACGACTATTGTTATTGTAACATCAAAACAAAATAAATTGGCGTGAGAAAAATGGTAATGGTAAAGCTAAAATGTTGGATGCCCACTTACTAATGCTGAGTATCCCATTTATGCTAACGAGAATGCTTTAAATGAAATGCTTGGAATTTCACAGCCATCTTTATTTATAGCCGTAACGTTTGATGTGAAGGACAAGAGACATTTTCAATACGGTTTTAACATAAGTATTTTAAGCAGATCGAGTGTTTTTAAACAATCAAAGATTTTGAATAAAGCTTTAATATTAAGGAGCACCTCTCCCTATTTAAGACCAAATACTAAAAGTTATTGGAAAACCTGCTTTCCTTTCTAGCCTGAAGTAGATAGCAACGAGCTTTTTTCAGTCAACAAGCGATATTGATATTGTGTTTCATGAAAATCGTACAAAGGAAAGGATGAAGAAATTGTAACCATACGTGATATTTGATAACATGATGCCTTCGATTTTATAATTCATACAAACAATACAATTATTGTGTTACCATAGCGCAGAGAAGACGTATCAAAATCCAAGGCTACCGTAAAAAATGATGCTAGAGAGGATTACTAGGTATAAAATCCCAATCGGCCTTGAAACGAAGATTTAAACGACATTGGGTCTTTGAAATGTGGTTTCGAGAAATATATGTTACCGTTTTTCGTTATCTTAACTAATATTATAAAGCTGAAGAGTTTGTTTCTTTGTTTGTTTGAACGCACTAATCTCAGGAACTACTGATCCGAATTGAAAAATTCTTTTGTGTTGAATAGACCATTTATCGAGGAAGGCTTGAGGCTATATATCAGATCACCAGCTGGACATAGGCCTCTCCCAATGTTCGCCACTTTGAACAATCCTGGACTTCTCGCATCCTGCACTTGCTAGCCGTCCTGCGCAAATCGTCATTCCACCGGGCCGTGGCGTCCTGCACTACATTTGAGACCTCGTCCTGGGTCTCCATTCTAGAACTCGTTTACCTCAACGGTTATTGATTCTGCGCCTTATGTGGCCCACTGCCAACTCTGATATTTATAAATCTTTAATAGAAACATTTTAATGATATGAATGTACTTTTCAATACACACCAAAAGTCCTGCACGTTTCTAACTAAACTAAGGTTACCACAAATACTAAAGCCAGTGAAAACGAAAACGACTACCAGGCAAGTCAATCAGTTTTTATTGTGCAAAAGGTCGCAATAGTTTTATTCACTTACCACACTGCCACACTGGTGACTTACAAGAATTTATTAAAAAACTAGCTTAGCTTTAAATAAATATGGATACAGAATCTTAGATCTCTAAGCAAACTAGAAGTCGTGACAACAACTATCACCAACAGTAGGTACTAGATAGTTTTAGACACCAAGTTTAAGCTACTTGGAACTCTGCCCGAGGTAACAGTCACAATAGTTCTGAATGCTCTCAATTTTACAACGCCATTAGTGCAAACGAGAAAAGGCTAATTAGATTCATTACTTTCATCAATGAAGTTTGCAATTTGCCGACAATAATCAACTAATGAAGCATTCTAGGGGCTCGACTATAACTTTCAAATATCAGTAAGATTTCGTTCAAGGTAAAAGATTTCCAATTCGCTTAGCTGTGTTAGTAAAACCTAATTACCTACAGAATCACTAACAATTACTCATCTATATCTATACTTATAATAAATCTGTAGAGAGGTCAATTCTGTACATGAAATATTTTTATAAAATAACTACCAAGGCGTGATTATATTCGATACTGAAGCCAAAAATGTAATCAGTAAAATTTTTGTCTCTCTGTCTGTCGGTCTGTCTGTCTATCTGTCTGTCTGTCTGTTTGTCTGTCTGTCTATCTGTATGTTCGTTATAGAAAATAAAACTACTGGACGGATTTTAACGAAACTCGATACAATTATTCTTCATACTTCTGGGCGGGCAAACGGGAGGAATTTTTATCTGTATGTTTGATAGCACATCACGCGAAAACTACTGCATGGAATTAAATGCAGTTTTCGCCAATGTATTGCTAGAGGTCTAACTTAACCTTTACGTACCATTTTATGAGGTCCGTTGTTTTTGAAACCCGATATCCACGCGTGCGAGCTACAGCTACAGTACAGCTAGTGTTACATAAATTTTGTTGGTTATTTTCTCGATCGATCTTATTCTAAATAAGGTACACCAAATCGTAGTTACTAGAATCCTGAAGAAACAAATTATTAGCTACAGGTTGCTAATCCTTTTATTTCCATTTTAAAAGTATAGGTACTCTTATTCAGACAATAATGAAATAACATTAAATGTATGTACAACACTTTATATTTCTAATCAATTTATCATTGAAATGGTTCTGAGTCTTGAATAGTTTTATTTTGACGTACCAATTTATACAGGGGTACCTATAATTTGTATTCATGATTATACTTACAAGCAGCAAGCGCTAAGAAAACATTTCGTGGAATGAGGGTTTCTTAATTAAAAGTAAAAGGACAAGTATACAGAATTCACAAACAAGTTCTTCTGCAAAATGACAAAGGTGAGCAACTTTTAAAGCAATCAAAAAGTTGGAGCAATGAATAGCTCTCACTAATTTCTTCAACCACACTCTTTAATTTTACTATTTCTTCTTATTCCTCAACTTTATTGGAAAATCTTAAATTTTCAGAGTCTGCTACAATATGGCAGATATCCTTTGGGTTGGGAGTTGGGTAGAACTAAGTGAGTATGGGTAAACCCAGAATAAAAAATTAAATAAGCTCTTTATTAAGACTTTAACCAAGAAGCTTGGGTAATACTCAGTCAACCCGGGTAAACATAGGCTTACTTCACCTTCTAGCATTACCCGTACGTAACATATATATACTTATTATCTACAAAAGTGACATTTGAAAAGTGATCTTTGCAGAATAGCTTGAACAATCTATGAATTGTGCCGTGCCCGTTTGTAAAATTATCTGCAGATAAGTTGAACTATCTGTATACAAAACCTTGTCGCTTTTTTACGTGCCCCCAATAATAATAAACGATCAATTTCTGTGGAGAATATCCGACTTGAGTCAATTTGGGGGAATGGAAATCTGGCCTTTGCCGGTCCCCAGGGGGGAAAGCGTGAGATGAGTTGTCAAGTGGATTTCACCTGTGTACAAGAATAGTAGATAGGTAAGTTTGGAAAAATATACATACCGCGAATACACAACTAGTTTGACCCATTTTTGTTAACAAGTGGGATTTGCCATCCTCCCTAAATCGTGTCATCGAGGTTGCGTTATATGGCTATAAAAATATCTAGAACTGCCTACTAACACTTGTATAGTTACTATAGTACAAGTTAATATTATTATCAATACATTGTTATGCTTTGCGCGTGACTATGATAGATTCAGAATGCATCCTTACCTACTTATATTGTCTTGGCTATAGGTATCACTCGGACATATCGGAAATCATAATGACATCAAACTTCCGCTCACAGAACTATATAATACAAAGTTTATGATTTTAAATTTAATAACTGTTTCAGGATTAGGTAATTTAGCTTAGCTTTCATCAGTTTTTTTACCGAAATCTCACGAAGCCCCTTAGTTGGCTCTTATGACACTCATAGAAAACTGGGCGTTGATTTGTACTATTTTTCCGTTACTGCAAGAATAAAAAATTAACTGATATTATATGTATATTGATATATGAATATATCACGAGAAAATTAACTAACAAATATACACTCACAATTCATCATTTATAAATAAGACAAAAGGGGTTGGCCGATGTCGAGCTAATATTATGATCAAATGGGGCTGAATGAGGGGTCACAGAGTGCAGGCAGGGATGTGGCCGTATGCTTCGGCGCTACCCGTATCCCTGCAAGACACAGGGGGGTTTAGTGGGTATACCCTCTCATTTTGGGAGGTGTGAGTCCCACAAGGAAGTGAAGGTGAAGGTGCGTAATGCATTCCCCTCTAAAAAAAAAAAAAGGGGTCACAGAGTGGATGCGATTACGACTCGCCCTCTCCACCTATGTCGCACCTTATCACCTGTCCATTGTGCCCCTCCACCTGCACTATGGAAGATCTCTACCAGGCAACTGACAGTGGTGTATCAGTTGCTAAATTTTGGTCGGGACATGTGTGATCTCGTGTTGACTAGGAGTTTATCGTTGAAACGAAAAGAAGAAGAAGAATGAGACAAATTAAGAAAAGCGCTTTTATATCTTTAGAAATTCATTTATAATAGTCATAAAAGTCCCTACGGTACTTAATTCAGTAGTCATTTCACCGCTATAAATCGTTAAAGAATTGCTAACAATAGAACAGATCCAATCTGTATCCGATAGCAATCTAAAGTCTTTTAACGTCCCAAAGTAATCGAAGCTTCTCAAGGATAACGTAGATTTATATTCGGGACACATACACAAATCGTTAAGGCTGAAGAGAACCAAAACAAAATGGAATTTAAGATTTCTTGACAAAAATATGTACCTGCCCCCTAGATGGCGCTAAACAGTAAATAACAGCATTTCTTTGAAAAAAACCGACTTCAATATAGGTAATTAAAATGGGACCAAATAGAAAGTAGTTTGGTAGGTTTAAAAAAAAATTCAAATAGGTGCACAATCCTCGGAGATATGTGGTAACAATCATACAAAAACATGAAAGGTTTGAAAATAAAAAATAATTGTAGGATCAGACTTGTCCCTACGAAAAGTGGAAGTACTTCCACCGAGCTAGGTGATAGTGCTCGGGGATCGCGGTCCAATGGACCATCTTGGTTT
The DNA here is from genome assembly GCA_031163375.1 of Conogethes punctiferalis. Taxonomy (NCBI): domain Eukaryota; kingdom Metazoa; phylum Arthropoda; class Insecta; order Lepidoptera; family Crambidae; genus Conogethes; species Conogethes punctiferalis. The sequence continues at coordinate 14,032,502 of CM062090.1, read as the reverse complement.
TCCGTATAAAAACTGAGTTGTGATAAAAATTTCGTATGCGCGTTGTGGGTCTTCCATAATATTAGTCAGGGGCCTGTCACCACAGTTATATCATCTATTATAGCGCATATTTCATATCGCGTTACGGAATAGATTTGTTTCATCATTGAGGACGGACACTATTGCTATTCAAAAGTTAACATAGCAAGTTTGACGGCTGTCTCGAAACTGAAATGGTGACAACTGAACTTTACCTGCAGAACCGAAGTGGTTATCGCGATGTAGGTAGTGATAGTCGGCTAAAGTAGGTCTTCGAAATCAGATGGAACAATCCTACCTACAGTCTGCAACGTAAGGTACCTAAATATTGAAGTAGTCAGAGATTAAATTGCAACAGCGAAGTAAAATTCCAGGACCCACACTAGAAATGGAGGCTTAGTGAATTGAATTGAGATTACGACTGAACTGAATTTGCAAAATGAATCCCATTTTCTACATTTAGAATAGAATAGAGTAGAATAGAATAGAATATAATTTGGTACTAACATTTACATACAGAAAATACTTAGGAACTAAAATGTAAGTAAGTACCTACCTTTTGGGTTTCAAAATTACACTGCAGTCGATTTATTTAGTTATTTCATTCAACGTTTTATTAATATTTTTATTTTGATAATACCTATACGGGCTGGCGACAATTATGTAACAAAAATCCATAGAGCCTTTTGACCTATAAGGGCGTGCCAAACAGTAGCAAATGGCGCCAATAATCCGATATTTTAATTTTTAATTATTTTCATTATGGCAATCTCGCTCTAAACACGAATTGAACCACACCTATCAAGCAAAAACACATGGAGCCGTTCAGGCGCCTGTCAAACAATTATGTACCTTCAATTTCTCGAAAAACATCCTCTTTCTGCAATCAGCTTCAAAAGAAGATTTTTTTCTATATTAAAATGATATAAATTTTGCCCCAATAATTATTAACCATACGGCAGAATTAACGCCAAAAATATCATTATAAAAGGAGTCTGCCCACTACACCGTATCATACCATGGCCGTGCTATGAACGTGTCAGACAAAAAAGTATTCTTTGTATTGAAAACTATGAGACGATGCCCATTAGACCGTTCCGTCACCGACCAGCACCGTCGCGTGCCATGCACGGACAGTTCAGAATTGTCGGCGAGAATATTTTGCCGGTGCCGGTACGCTCCGCGCACGGTGATAATACGGGTTATAACCGCGTATAGGGACCGTTATAAACGCGTCTCAAATGCCTTCTCTGAGTTTAGCAAATTTAATTGTACACAAATATTTAGATGCACACATAAGAGCTTATATCATTTCAATTTACCTGGGTTATACCATGTTAGTTCCATACATACGGGTTGCATACGGACACCATACCGGCATCATACGGGCATCATACGGGTTGCATACGGACACCATACCGGCATCATACGGGCATCATACGGGCATTAAACGCCGTCGACTCGTTTCAGTGGGCAAAGCAAGCCGTATCGTATTACCTTCCGTGCTTGACACGTTCATAGCACGGCCATGGTATGGTACGGTGTAGTGGGCAGAGACCTTTAAGTACCTACATAGTCACTGGAATAAAGTCAATGTTCTATTTGGCAAAGGCTTTTATTTTTTTATTATTCATTCATGCGAGGACGTCAGTTTTATCGTCTGTTTAGCAGAAATTTTACAAAACAATAAGACATTTTTATAAAAAAAAGTCGCGCGTTTTGATATATTAAGCTTTCTAGCGAATTCCAAGAACTCATTATCTGTGTTTTCACCCATCATAGGATTTAAATAAATGACTCTACTATATACACTGGAATGTATTACTACGGGTTAACCTTTAATCAACTGTGCTACGAAATCCGATTTCAATGTAGGCACGCTCAGTATAATCGTATTTACGTAACTGTATTTCAGCTGTCAATGCTGAATGGAAATATCCGATGTTTACTCGCTTCGGTGTGACATCTTTTAACATCGGTGTAGTATAAATAAACTTACAGTTACATTGTACTAGATATTATATACAATATGTGTAAGTTTATGGGGATGTAGGGGAGCGACCTATCATCTTAAGCTCCAAGCCATCTGCCCGTGGTGCATCCTGCCGAATAATAAACTCGGCTCTGCTGGTATAATCATCACGACAGAAGACGTACCTCTAAGTCCCACGGACCGATGACGAGCTGGAGCGTCACGGCATTCACCGAGAGACATAATCTGCCGATAATTTCCGATAGACAATTTTATTATAGCACAGTAAAAACCAGATCACAGCTTTTACACTTACTTAACGCAGAACCAACATACCTACACGGGTCGTGTATCAATTTAGCTAATATAAAATGTACCACAAAGTCCCAGTTGACAATAAATAACGTTCTAGATCACAAGCTGTAAGCCCTACCGCGGCGATGTAATAAATCCAGAAGACACCACAACATCACATCACCAGTTTACTTGGTATCAGAGTATAATACCTAATACTTATTTACTACTAGTGTGGATATCGGGTTTCAAAATAACGGACTCCCATCAAAAGTTTTAAGTTAGACCTCTAGCAATACATTGGTGAACACCACATTCAATTCCATGTAGTAGTTTTTACGTGATGCGCGTTCAAACATACAGATACAAATTTTCTCCCGCTTTCCCAACATTTCCCTTCACTGCTCTGCTCCTATTAATTGTAGCGTGATGAAAAGTATACTATAACCTGCCCAGGAGTAGGTATAAAGAATAATTGTACCTCGTTAAAATCCATTGAGTAGTTTTTGTTTCTATAACGAACATACAGACAAACATTTTACTGATTGCAGTTTTGGCGTCAGTATCGATTATATTACTGCCTAAATTGAATTGAGGACATAATCCCTAACCTTCATTTAGATATAAGTAGGTAATATAGCCGTAGAGAAAACCTATACGGCAATGAGTAACATTGTGCCATTAGTTTTGCTGCAGCAATTAAGGCAGTACCTGCCCGCGCCCCAGTTTTCAGGTCAGAAAAAGCGAATATTTGCAATGAAGCTCACTTCCTATGTAAGCTTTGTTGCTTACAGGCTTTTAAGTGCAGTGATTATGGAGAAAGCTCACATTAAAGTCACAATGTTACGACGTTAGGTGTAATTATTGCATCATTTGTGTAGTTAACATGCAGGTGCTTATAATGGAGAATTCACGCCACTATGATGGCAACTGACAGGTAATCTACATCTGTTTCTGCTTAGCCCAATGGTCGACTGGTAGAGAATGCCTATGCGGTATTAAGTCCGCTTTTTGTACACTATTTCTTTTGTGCAATAAAGATTAAATAAATAAGTAATCGCTTACTAATCCGGTGAACTATGTCGATGACCTCGAGCTAGAGAAGCCATACTTATTTCTCATTACTAAAAGTCTTCCTAAGACTGTAACAATTTCTATAAACCAATACAGTCGGATTTAAGTTCATCATCATCATCAGCCTATTGCAGTCCACTGCTGGACATAGGCCTCTCCAGTTGTTTGCCACTCAGGACAAACATCTGGAGGATATACCCGTAATATGCGCGCGCGATCCCCGTCGAAGCAACATCACTTGCAACTTGCTCCCGTTAAAATCGTAAATTTAAGCGTTAATACTTGCTTTTTATACACTAAACTTATATCCGTGTGTAGTGGCTCTCATAAGCTGCACGATTGTGTTGTCGGTTTTTCAAAAACATTACTGAGTGGTTATCTAAAAGACAAAATTGGTGCAGTGTTAATATCAACAAAAATCAGCTGTTTCGACTCGAACATCTGTCTTCAAGGTCGAATAAGTATCGGTCATTGCCACCGGCGCCTGCGCGCTCTCTCCAACCGCAGCAAGGTGCGCATCTCGCCGTCTTCGTCTCGCCCGGCCGGACTGCAGCGCTGCGCGCGGGAGCTACCGCGCTCGCTTCAACTAACACCTGTTCACGCATCCTGCCGTTCCTGTCGCACATGCACCTAGCGCGCGCGCCTAATCATTAGCAGCAGGTGAACTTTGTAGACATACCTACCACGCAAATTATTCGGTGAGCATTTTTAAATTGCTTGTCACTACTACTGGCTTACTGGCTTAGGCACCGCTTCTTTTATTACCGTAAAGATGAACTGTCTAGGATGCAATAAACATATAAATCATGCTGATTTGCTTAAATGCGTTGCGTGTAAAGCTTGTTACCACTATCTTTGTCTGAATATCACTGTTTCATACTATAAGACCAATTATAAACAGTTACACCGTACCTGGCGCTGCGACTCATGCACAAATATAACTCGTCGTACGAGAAACGACGACACTCCTGTGAGGTCCTCATACAGACAATCTAATGATGTGCCAAAGGATAGTATCTGTTCGCCCACCGAAGTAAACATGTCATGCGACGAGTCTACTATCAACAACTCTGCGTCGGTTGATTGTACTATCGAGCAGGAATCCCATGCTACTGAACCTACCATAACTATGCGCCAGTTTAGTCAACTGATAGACTTGAAACTTGCTACTATAAGAGCAACACTGTCACTTGAAATTCAGCAATCAGTCAAATCTGAAATAAAAACCATTACAGACACTCTTAAGCGTGACTTTACTGAGACTACAGATTTTCTGAGTGGTGAGCAGTCCGACATCCGTAATGAACTCACTATTGCTGGTGAGAGGATCGCTAAGCTCGAAGCAGAAAATGCTAAACTTCAGTCTAACTTAAGTAAAATTGAGCAACGCCTACAGCAGACAGAAAAATCATCACGAAGCAGCAATCTTGAAATACAATGCGTGCCTGAACGCCGCAGTGAGAACCTGGCTACTCTATTTAAAAATTATGTCACATCATAAAATTCCCTATCACCGACAGGGAGATACGTTCATGTCGCCGAATCGCAAAGTTGAATCCTTCGTCTGACAGACCACGCACTATACTAATTACCTTGCCCTCTGAACGATACCGCGACGAAATTATATCTGGAGTCAGAAGATATAATAAATCCAATCAAAAGGATCTTCTCAGCTCAACACATATTGGCGTAACGGGCGAAAGAAGCTTTATCTTTGTGGGTGAGCATCTGTCTAAGGACTGCAAAGAGTTACACGCAGCCGCCCGCAAACTAGCCAAGGAGAAAAAATATAAATTTGTATGGGTGAAGTACGGAAGGGTCTATGTCAGGAAAGATGATACCTCCCCTGCTGTTTATATTAGAGACGCGGCTTGCTTGAATAAGATTGCTTAGTTGTTAGAAGTGTTTATGTGATTTATTACTTTATATTATTTCCTAGTTTATTATGTTAATTGGATGTTCTTATCTGTATTTAATGTTAATTTATTATCAAAATGTAAACCGTATTCGTAGTAAGCTAAAGGAGTTGTACATGAATATTTTAAACGAAAATTACGATGTTATTTGCTTTTGTGAGACTAATCTGGACAGTTCCTATTCCGATGGCGAGTTCGTAGACGATAGGTACGTTGTTTTTCGCAGGGATCGAGAGACAACAGGATCTTTAAAAAAAACGGGCGGTGGCGTGTTGTTGGCCCTAAAAAAGGACCTTATTGTGACCAGACGTCCGGAGCTGGAAAGCAGTGTAGAGGATGTGTATGTCAATGTAGGAAGGAAGGGCCGCTCGCGTGACGATTCTCTAAATATATATCTTGTATATTTACCTCCGGATTTGAGCGTTACTGCATATCAATGCTTTTATGATCACTGTCACAATATATTGTTAAGCCAAAACCCAGACACTAACACCATTATAATTGGCGACTTCAACATACCAGGCTTAAAATGGACAGCCGATAATAAGAGTGGTTCTCCTCGTTTGTTTTCAGGCCCAGGCTATGATAGTAAATCCACCTCTCTATTGGATTTGTTGGAGACAGGCAACCTCTCTCAATACAACCATGTACGCAATGCGAATGACCGTATACTGGACCTCGTTCTGGCTAATTTTCCCCACGTTAAAGTTTCTGAATGTTCCCCCTTGAGCACACCTGATCGTCATCACCCTTCTATTGAGATCGTTGTGGATATTGAACTCCATGAGAAAACCATAATGACAAAAAGTAACAGGGTGCTAAACTATCTTAAATGTGATGTTCTGAAATGCACAGAACAGCTAAACGAAACAAACTGGATTGAAATTCTCAATAATAAAGACGTGAATTTGGACGTTGAATCCTTTTATAGTGTTCTGAACACGGTAATAAAAAATAATACACCGCTAAAACGAATTGGCCAGTCCAACTACCCGGTATGGTTCTCGGAGCCACTTAAGGAGTGTCTCAGGGACAAACTTCGTCTACACAAGAGATTTAAAAAATTTGGTAATCCTAGAGACTACGACGAGTTTCAATTGCTACGTGCCAGGTCGAAAAAACTTATTAGGTCGTGTCATGGTTCTTACATGGCCAGGGTGGAGGATTCCTTAAAAGATACCACTAAACTATTCTTCTCTTATCTTAAGAGCAAAAAAGTTAATCACTCAATCCCTAATACTGTCAGGTACGGTGCCAAGAGTGCGACTGGCGGACAGGCGGCTGCAGAACTCTTTTCAGAATTTTTCTCCTCAGTTTTCGTATCGGACAGTGGTGGTGGTGCGTCGGGAATGGCTGAGTCGCACCCTAGCTTGATTCTGTCGGCGGTTCGTATGTCGGAAAAAGATGTATACAGCAAGCTCACTGCCCTATCGCCCAATAAGGGAGCCGGACCGGACGGCATTCCTCCCGGTTTCGTCAAGCTATGTGCGTCGGCATTGTCCGTGCCACTCTGTCTAATATACAATAAATCTCTGCAGAGCGGCACTTTTCCTGATGTGTGGAAAAAGGCTCATATTATCCCAATATTTAAATCAGGCGACTCAAATGACTGTGCCAATTATAGGCCCATAAGCATACTGTCGTGCTTCTCAAAGGTATTAGAGTCTATAGTTTATGAACACATCTCTTATCATGTTAAGCCATGTCTCCATCATCAGCAGCATGGATTTGTTGGAGGCAAGTCGACTGTCAGTAACTTGTTGGAGTACACTAACTACATATGTAAAGCATTTAACGATCACGGCCAGGTGGACTCCATATATACTGACTTTCAGAAGGCATTTGACAGGGTCAATCATAGAATATTGCTATGTAAGTTGGAATCGTTGGGTATACACGGCAGTCTCCTTCGCTGGCTGAACTCATATGTATCAAGGCGTAGCCAATTGGTTGCTCTTAAAGGATATAAATCGCAACCGGTCTCTGTCGAATCTGGCGTTCCACAGGGTTCGCATTTGGGTCCCTTGATGTTTGTTATATTTATAAACGACCTAATCCCTAAACTCGAGAGCACTTCCTTGCTATATGCCGATGATCTGAAGATCTTTCGTCGTATTGATTCGGTCAGGGACTGTATCGGGCTGCAGAGGGATATAACGGTGCTATCTGACTGGTGTAGGGAGAATCGAATGTGTCTTAGTATTGCTAAGTGCTCAGTTATATCGTTCACGCGCAAGCGGTGCCCTATCATCTTCGACTATAGTATCGATAACACTAGGCTCAGAAGGGACTCAGTAACGCGTGACTTGGGAATTTTATTTGACGAAAAATTGAGCTTCAACCATCACTATGAGATGCTAGCTAAAAGGTGCAACAAGCTTACGGGTTTTATTTGTCGCGTTTCAAGAGATTTCAAGTCCCCCAATACTCTACTAACATTATACAAGTCACTGGTTCGGAGTCATCTCGAATATGCCTCAGTGATTTGGTCACCACAGTACACAACATACATAGATAGGCTAGAGTCTATCCAGAGGCGACTTCTCAGAATTCTAACACTCAGGTCCGGTCTCAAAAGAGACCTTGTAACATACGAGGATCGTCTACGTCACTTTAAAATAAAGACCCTGGATAAGCGACGACAAATGCAGGACTTAAATAACCTATATAGGATCATATCCGGCTCAATGTCCACCACACTTTTATCAGAGATCAGCCTAAGAGTGCCTAATAGGTCTTGTAGGCGTGAGTGCCCCTTCTCACTTCCCTTATGCAACAACAACGTCTCCTCTCACAATCCAATTATCAGAATGTGTCGAGAATACAACTGCTTGGTGGGTCGTGTGGGAGACGGGCTTGACGTCTACTGTTCTTCCATCGGAAAATGGAAATACATCTTGTCTGGTTTCACATAGGTAAGTACTCTAGATTATATATATTTTTTATTATTTTTATTGATTTGTGTTCGGTTTTGTTTCTTTGTTAAAATCTTTTTACTTTCTAACGATCAGCTTAGTTGCATGAATTTATAGTTTTACACTTCTTACTTGATACCAATGCTGACACAGTAGAGACATGCTGTTCACACATGCTTGTGGAGATACAGCCTAAACCCGTGGCATAACTTGTATTACCATATTATAATTGTATTCACTGTATTTCTGTTGTGTGTGACAAATAAATAAATAAATAAATAAATAGCCACACTGAGCAGGCGGGTTGGCGATCGCAGGGCGTAGCTTACCGCGCCGGTCGGTGACGCTGGCAACAAATAGGTTTAAAGGAACACAAAGCATAATAACTTGCTCTCGATTAACAAACGCAAACATTTGCTCGTAACTTATACTCGTATCGTAATACAAACAGATTCCAATCCCTTGAGTATTCACATTATATTATAACCATATACCTACCACGTTGCAGTTGGAAACTTGAAACTACCTCAATAAATTACAATGTATGGACCATAAGCGTGAACTATGTACTACCATTTAACACGATTATAATAATGGTCCTAGGATAGGTAGTACATAGTATGTAATAAACCTATGTAACATGTACGCTTTCACATATAGGCATATAGATAGATATTGCAATAGTGTCATTGACACCCTCGCACATTCAGGGCCTGTATAATAGTAATAATTAATTATTTACATTCATACGGCGAACGGCTAAACTATGGAACTCTTTACCGGATTCCATGCTTCCCGAAAGATATAATCGGTGAAAGTGAATCGGTTTTTTTTGGAAAAGCACGCTTCATTGTAGGCTTTAATGTCGCTTAATATCAGGCGAGTTGAAGTCAACTTCACTTCGGTTGAGGAGGTTGAACTACCCCTTCACTTATTAAAAAAATATTATTCTATACCTACACTCGGTATATAGTGCAAGATCCAAATACTACTTTCATATTGCGAAGCGAGCGACGAAACTCACGACCGCTTACCATCAGGTGGAAGGAGTGAGGTTATCCTGAAAGCTATTCTTATAAACAAAAACTATGGAATTCTTTTAAATTTATAACAATCTAAAATCTTACGGTAAATCATTTACTGCAAAGTATTTTAGAATTAAACGTACACATTTATTATTATGTATTATACGAATATTATGTACTAGCTGTGCTCGCGACTTCGTGCGCGTGGAATAGTTGTTTTTCCCCCGTTTTTTTTTCATTTTCCATTATTTATTCGTTCCTAATAGTTGCAGCGTGATGTTATATAGCCTATAGCCTTCCTCGATAAATGGTCTATTCAACACGAAAAGAATTTTTCAATTCGGACCAGTAGTTCCTGAGATTAGCGCGTTCAAACAAACAAACAAACAAACTCTTCAGCTTTATAATATTAGTTAAGATTATAGAATCAAACAAATAATAAGTACATTATTATGTATATGTTATGGACCAAGTGATAAATGTAGCATTATATATAATGCCCGGGCATTCTGATAAATGGCCAATATGAGAGGGCAATTTGATAATCATTATTAAAATAATCAAATTGATCGGGCATTATAAATATTGTTTATCACCCTTTGGGCAAAGTAATAAAAACATATTTTATAACTATTTCGCAGTCTCCTGGTCCTCTGTAAGGCTTGCGTGGGGGCACAACCTCATCCACTCCTGAGATAATATAATATGTGTATGTGATACACAGGCCAGACATTACTTCTGACTGCTCCAAGATGACGCACTCAGTAGTAATACCTACGCGGCAAATGCAGCACTATTGCATAATGATGGGAACTAAAGTCCTTAAGAGTTTTACTTAGGAAAGAAAAAATTTGCTTTAAGGCAAGTGAAAACGAAGTAGAATCAAGCAGATTACTTGTCAAATCAGCTGCTCTATTAGCCCTGCATAAGTACATACTACTACCTAGTTCCCATCGACCAATGGCAGTACTGTCCCCTATATCCTAACCGTTAAGGAGTTCTATGGCTTCATCATCAGCACCAGATGTTGACGCCCGGAAGCATATGCCTGAGTAGGTTATGATTGCGTAACAAAATCACCATATGAGCATACAACTTTGGTTGTTGCCCTCAATTTCTTCCAGATACCATCATCAGATCCTGACCTGGTGATAATGGGACCACCACGGAAGTGTCTTCTGTCGAACAAAAAAAAAATTTTTGACATCCATCTACATATAATTGACGGAAATATCGGTGAACATACATAAAAAATTATACATACAGACGAATTAAGAACCTCCTCCTTTTTCGCAGTCGGTTAAAAAAAAACATTACCGGATACATCGATCTCCGAATAAGTACGCGTGCGTCCCTCCCCTTTGCTTTATTATCAAATTGCCTAATTGCCAAGTAGCAATACAATAATGACCGGCCAATGTGATAAATAATGAAGTTTAGATAGTAATTATCACTTTGCCCATTAGAATTTGACATTATTCATAATGCCCTAGCATTATAAATAATGCCCGCATTAATCACTTGGTCCATAACATATATATTATACGCTTAGTTCTAAAATACCGTTATGTACGAAGATAAAATGAACTCCAGGATTACGTTGCGGTTAGGTACAATATCAATTTATCATGGGCTTTATACAACCGTATTAAAATACGGACCGATTTGTCCTATTGTCCTGCTCATAATAGAGGTTTCCTTATATCAATGGGGATCTCTAAAAAGGTGATGCCGCTAAGGTATGAGACGATGCGACCGGGTTTCCGGGTCAGAGGAAGCGAGACTTGGGAACGCGGAAAGAATTTTTAGACCGAAACATCTTCAGGTTTCCAGTATCAATCAAGAGCTCTTGGAATTTGTTAAGGAAAGGTTTTGTAAGAAAATGTTCATAGTTTATTTTTCTTTAAGTATTTGAAACGTACGCCGCTGTTTTATATGCTCGTATCAAGTATTGGAAACAATGTATCAAGAGCATGAAAGGATTTAAGAAAATTAACAAATTATTAAGTAATGATAATTATACAGCCAAGTTTCAAAATGTGAAAGTTATAATGTAAAAGAAAAGGAGCATTTTCACGAAATTTAGCAAAATACACGTAGTGAGAATGGTAAATCAAAAGAGTCTTTATCCTCGTGTTTAGACCTTAGATTGGTCCATTTTCGTATTCGAAATTCCTAGGTATTCCTAGGATTTATGACGGACAAAATGTTTTGACGCGGGTAGTAATTTGCTTCAAACAAGATCCTGTTACAATGGATGCAAAAACCATGTTCCTGCCTTCATACCTATGTATTCTGTACCTTTATAATCAGGTTACATACTGCCCATGACCAAGCTCAAACCACAGAGGAAACAGTGACTTTGTTTTTTTTAAACGTAGCCCGAAACGAAACTCACCCAATTAAATTCGCCCAACGTATTTTTCTGTAAATAAAAATGCCGAAGTCTAACGCTCTTTTCGCTTGTCCTATTGTACAAAACCAAATTAGAAGCTGCCTAACCTAGCTTTATGTATTTTCAGCTCTTGACACAAACGTAAATAGAGCTAGTGCACTATTTTTTGTCAAAACTGTGGTTAGAGTAATTTTGTTTACGTCAAATGTGTAGGAAACACAATACTCTCATTTGTTTAACTTTCAACTATTTATAAACATTATTAATTAAGAATGTAATAGACGAATCTTGGAACGGACACCGCTTTAGGCAGACGTCCGAGTGTCAGGCAAACGCTCCGATAGCCCCAGTTTCTTTTTTTTTTGTTTACCCCCCTGTTTATCTTCTGACCTAATCAGACAATAAAAAAAATACTAGCTGCTGCCTGCGGCTCTGCCCGCGTGAATATCCGTATCAAACATAGCCTATGTGTTAATCCAATGTATAAGCTATATTACTGTGAAGTTTCATTAAAATCCCTTCAGTATTTTTTGCGTGAAAGAGCAACAAACATCCATCCATCTATCCACCCAAACAAACTTTCACATTTATAATATTAGTAGGAAGGATAATATTAGTAGGATAGGATGACATTGGCTGAATAGAGCAGACCCTAAAACCTATTCAGGTATTTTTGGTGGTTACCACCAAATACAAATCGACGAGTAAAACAAAACGTAACTGATAATGTTTACCAAAGTAATTATCCCTCTCCGATATCAAAGAGATTTCAAAACCTTTGCACTTAACCTAAAAGTTGCTAACATACTCGTTTGATGTAAGCTACTCATGTACATTAGAGCCAGCGTAGATTTAATTCGGTTACGTACTCGGCTCGTGCTAAACAACAAACTAGATGAAGGCAGTTAGCGCCTCGTAGTCATTCATTTAGTCAGTGTATGTACAATGTACATATTTAACTATCGCGCACGTGTGACTGTATCGGAATTGGATAGGGATTCATTTATCAATTACAATAGTTTTGAAATTAACGCCTGGATATTGAGCTCATAGGCAGTTCCGGTTTTAGAACTAACAGCGCCCTGGGCAAACTGTTCCAGACAACCTTTTGGAAATCCAATCATCTTGTCGCGAAAGCCGCAAGCTACTAGTTTACTAAATAAAATAAATAAATAAATACTTAAGTCAAAGTAAAACAAGCAGAGGCACCATACAAAGCCATTACGGTCGCAATGTACCCACATATGAAACACTACCTTGCCAACAAACACAAGAGAAACATATAAGATCTCTTTGTACCATACAAAAAAAATTGTTCCAGTGTGGCATGGCCCTAAAAATGTTCACACCATAGATGATGGTGGTCTCCTGTGCTGTGCCGACGGCATGTGACCCATGCCGTCCACGGTTTCATGTCTAACGTATCTACTTTTTTTTACGCAAGAAGCGGCAGACGAGCAAATGTGATGTCTGATGGTAAGCATTCGACACCGCCCGTGGACACCCTGGCAACACATATCGAGTTCTGAGGTCGCTGCCGGCCTTTTAAATAGGTGTACGCTCGTTTTTTTTGAAGTCTCCCAAGTCGTAGCTGAAAGACTGACAAATCCTAACGTTTGTTATTGACTGACTCGATGGCTCATTTGGTAGTGACCTCTGCCTTCGGAGCCAAGGGTCGTGGGTTCGATTCCCGCACAGTGCAAACATTTGTGTTCATGAACATGTCTGTTTGTATTGGTCTGGGTGTTTTCTATGTATAATATGTATTTATTTACAAAAACAAAGTATTTAAGTAAGTTTATCAGTTGTCTAGTACCCATAGTACAAGCTTCGGCTTAGTTTGGGGCTAGATGGCGCTGTGTGGCCCAGCGTGGCATGTCTTGGGTTATTTATTTGTTATTTTGTTCTTGTTCCAGGGGGGCGCGTTATCGCGCGAATGGTGCGCCGGCATGGGGGGGGCGCGGCGCATGTCCAGTGCGCTGCTGTTGCCCTTCGCGCTGCTTTCGCTCCCAACATCGGGCGCCAGCAACGCGACCACCTACCGGGTAAGAGAGCATTACAATTTGGACCAGTTCTAACTATCATATATGTCAGAGAACCCTTTTAGAGTCCTCGGAAAGGAACATCTTTCATTTTTGAACAAATTCTTTATCAGCTTGCATGCATACGTCCACTGCTGGACATAGTCCTCCCCACTGACAATTGGGGAGATTTGTCCCAGTCATCCCGCTTGGCAGGCATTGTGGTGAACGCAGTAGGTTTTATTTGCACTCAAGTAAAAAAGACCTAAAATTATTTTGACACTCCTGTTTT